>VZTT01024125.1:10974-30157 GCA_013400855.1 Buphagus erythrorhynchus
TGTTCATCCTGGAGGAGACCAAGGGAAGACACTCACTGCAGTTACAGCTTCTTGGGAGGGACAGAGGAGGGGCAGGCACTGATCTCTGCTCTGTGGTGATCAGTGACAGGACCTGAGGGAATGGCCTGAAGTTGTGTCAGGGAGGTTTAGGCTGGGTATCTGGAGAAAGGTTCTTCACCCAGAGGGTGGTTGGACACTGGAACAGGCTCCCCAGGGAAGTGGTCACAGCACCAAGCCTGGCAGAGTTCAAGAAGCATTAGGAAAATGCTCTCAGGAACATGGTGTGACTCTTGAGGCTGACCTGTGCAGGGCCAGGAGTTGGACTTGATGATCCTTTTGGGTCTCTTCTAATTTAGGATATTCTATGATTCTGCGTTCTTACCACTTTTCAGTTCCATTTGCCCTGATTGCTGTACACTCCCCCCTCCCTTGTACTACCCAAGTTGCTATAAAATGCCTTTCTGCTCTCCTGCTACAGTTAAAACTCATTGCAGCAAAACTGACTATTAGGCATCCTCGTAAGCCAAATTTTCTAAGTGTTGCTTGATAATAGGACTCTGCTGTTGCCTCTTTTTATTGTAGATTAGAAAAATTATAAACAGCAACTGAATGAAATGTTGTGAATGTCTTCTTTTCTACTACTCTTCATCCTCACTGTTTTCTTTTGGATATACTTTCTAAGTTAACCTAGTTGGGACAGGGGTAGGTTGTTTTTTCCTAGTAAAAATAGGGCTAGAAAGATTCCTCAGAACTCCATGGTATTTTCCTCAGGAAGTCTTTTGTCTGCTATGGGAGAGTGAGTGACTTCATTTCTCCAAGGTCATTACTGTCCCAGGTAGCTAAAGTTTTCAAAGTGATTATAAAGTATAATTTTCTTTAAAAGAATAAAATTAGAAAAATAGGTTGATTTAAACAGACATGATAATGAAGCCTTCTTTTCCACATAACTTTCTTCAGCTGGAAGCCATAACTCACCAATACATTGCTATTATTAATAAGACTTTTCCATTCCAAATTGTTGTTATATCATTAATTTGTGAATATAGCATTTTACACCATTTAAAAGCACAAAATGCTTTCCTCCTTGGTTAATTAACACTAGCTAGATACCCACAAGAGCATAACCCTGTAATGCATACAAATAACAAGATTTAATTGATTCTTCTATGGCCTATTAAAAATGCATTGAGGGCCTAAAGGATTTAAATGGGTAAAATAGAAGAACTCCCAGACTGGCCTCCATCTGACTCTGAGACTGCATCCGAAAATTCTAATAAATGGAAAACCACCCAATATGCAATTTTCTAACCAATGTCTAACTGCACAGAAATAATGATATGGAAGTTAAAACAAGAAATTGTTATTTAATGCTAAGTGCAGTCCTTTATTTCATGGGGGTTTTAGACGGAATGCAAGATGAGGCAAATAAGTTGAATTCAGCCTCATACATTATTCACAGGGACTGAGCTAACATGATCATTCTTTTTTGTTAAAGCCCCTGCAAATAGTACAGCTATTCATTCTAGCACTGTTAATACAATGAAGACATGTTAATGTGGAATGTCAGTGTCTTAAATCTCCGTTACTATTCCATCAAATCTATGTATCTTTAAATTATTTTTTCTCTATATCCTTATCTTTTCCAATTTTGATGCTTTCCACTTAATTTTTAACGATTCAAAATACATGTAAATGAAGCACAAACTGAAATAGTTTACATTTATGCAATAAACTCATTAAACCATGTTAGTTGCTCTTTATTTCTTGCACCAGTCTTGTATTGAGAGGAAATAATTAATGGTGAAATCCTTGTTAATGGGTGGCCTGATGACAGGTCTTCTGAGTTCATGTTGACCTCTGTTTGCTTCCAGGCCAAAAACCTCCCATTTTTAATGTCTGTAGCCTTCCTGACCAATTTGGATACTATGGATCTGAGTAATTGTTTGGAATGCAGTAGCCCCAGAGGATCTAATAAGACACTAATGTTCTCTAGGTCAAGTGTGTCCCTTTTTCACATGTGCATAACTGTGACTGTATACATAGCAGCAGTTCTCAGCAGTGTTGCAATAAAATAAGCTCAGTAATGGATATTCCATTTCCTAATTTTTTACATGTCTTATGAAGACAAGAGGCGGAGTGGGGAAATGACAGCGAGACACAAAACCTGTAGCAGACCTTGATAGGTAGCCCAAACATTGAGATTTATTCCACTGCCCTGCTTGCAAAGCCAGCATACAACACAAGCATGCAATGTTTTGGGGTTTTTTTTTTCTGTTTTGTTGAATTTTTAAGTTTCTTTGTACAACTATGAAGCAGTAGTGAGCACAGTGTTTTACAACGTCCTTAAAAACACAGTCCTATTGTTAGTTCTTCACATACAGTGACACCTTCCTGTGTGAATGAATATGCCTCAAGAAGTGTGTAAAACTTGTGCAGAGTTTGGATTGTTGTAGCTAGACATGGAAACCTTTCTGTATCAGTTTGTGTAAATCTAGAGCTTAGAATAACCCTATGACAAATCTAAGAAATGGATTATCAGAATAAAAATATTGCACTATAATTTTAAGATTCTTGATAGCATTATCCCAGGCTATTCTGAAAGTAAAAGCAGCTGTTGAAAAATCACCCATGCTAAACCTTCTTAGTCACTTTTTGCCCCCTCTTTGGGAGATGTTTAGTCTGGCTTCCTCCTTTCCTTTCCTTCAGTTGTGGTCTACCCCTATAACCTCCAGGAAATGCTTAATTCAGTTTTTTTAAATTCACCTTTGATTTTAGCCCAGTGTTATCACTGTGGTTCATCTGAATTAGGTGTAAATGTGCAAGGAATCGTTCCAGATGGGAACACACGGATGCCCTCTTGACATGAATGTATGAAATCCTATCTGGCATGGACTTGGCAGCAGTTAGTTACGTGGTTGATTAACTTGTGGGGTTAGGTTGTGCAATCTTGTGAGCCAGACTGTCAAGCTTAATCACCCTATAAAAAGGAAGGCCTCATTAACCCTTCCATATCTAACAAGAGCCACCATTCCTGGGGCAATCTTCAGTAGCCAGAGGTGGTCAGCAGAACAGGAGGATTTTGTGAGTGTGAAGCACCAATCAAAAAAAAAAAAAAAAAAAAAAAAGTTTCAACCATTTGGGGGANNNNCTATGAAGAATGGAAATTAGTCTAATGGCTTGGATCCTTAATAGCAGATATAAATTTAAGCCAAAAGAAGTATTGAAGCTGCATGTCCCAGAACCTGGATGAAGCCACAAACCACAGAATTCTTGCTTTCATTTGAATGAGAGACATCACAGAAAACAAAATGTAAACATCTCTGACAGTGTAGAAAACCAAGGTGGTGGAAGGTCACATCAATTTATTTTTTTCTCTCTAGCAACTTGCTTTATCTATTTAACTAAAACATCGGGGTTTTTTAAAATTCCCATTGACAAGGTCAGACAGCTAATGGGGATGGAGGGGAGAGGCTGTTATCTAGTGAAAGCCAATAGCAGGGACATTCCCAGGATGTCCTTCTGGACATTTCTGCCATTTTTGTCAATTCTTCTTCTTTTTCTTTCACTCTCTCTCTCATACCTGCAGAGTAAGAATCATAGACTAGGTTTTCCTGTTACTGCTTGAGCCTAAATTCCATGTACTATATATACATGAGACTGCTTTCCTACTTGTTTCATTATAACTGAAAGCTGGCAGATAATTCCTATTTAAAACTCAAACTAGGGCATAGATGCAGTACAGTGTAGCAGCAAGCTCTTTGCCAGAGTTTTGGAGTCTGGCACTCAGTTAGCCACGTGAAATGTGGCTTCCAAGTCCTCTGTTAATTGTTTACTAAACCTACTTTTTATTCATCACTGAAAAAATTGACATTTTGCTACAGCCTTAGTAAAAGCCACGCTTAAAAAGTTCAGCACCACAGTATTCCTATTTTGTGCTATTTGGCCTCTGAAGGCTATTCTACAAATAAAAGAGAAGGATGGTCAAGAGTATCTCAAAATTCTGGTAGAGAGAAAAAGACAAAAAAGATACATCTCTCCTGAACATTTTGGCTGGGAATAACCACCTCCACTGTGGCATACAGAAGTGTAAAAGGATAACAATATTAAAATTATTAAACCTAAAGACTAAAAGTCAGAATAGAAAGAGCAGGTTTTGCCTTCTGATTGTTCCAGAGAAGAGCAGGTCCACTTCTCCTTTTTAGCCACCTTTCTTCTCCAGTTCTTGTCTCACCACCAGTTTTACACCAGCCCGTACTCTATTTTCCTCTCTTGCCCAGCTTTTGCCTTTTCTTTAAATTCTACTCTGTCAAAACCCTGAGTGCCAGCCTTTCAGGATTAGTCTCTTCCTACTCTGGACTCTGTTCAAAGCTCTGCTCTCTGCCTAGCAGTTGCAGAGTGTATCCACCTCACCCACTGTACATGACTTATAAGATAAGTATCAGTCTCAAGACACATTCAGAGACTGATTCCCACATTCATCTTTGCTTTCCTCTCTGACGCTCTAATACCTGATGATTTGTCTTCTGCTGAAGGCACAAACTGCTTGAAATACTGTGGGAGCTCACAGCCAGCCTCTGTTGCCTCTCCTTCTCCCCAGCTATTCACTTACCTGACACCTTGTTCATCTAATGTCATCTCATTTGCACACTGCTTCAAGTGCAAAAGTGGATTCAGAAGCAAGACAACAATACCTGAGGTTTATATGTATTTCTGTGTATCGCTCAAATGTGCCATACATTTGGGTTTTGGTGTGAAGAGGGAACTGTGGGCAGATCGAGGGAGTTTTGAAGATAACACAACAGGCATGAGCGAAATAGTACATGAATGTGTTGAGATTTTGAGGCCTTCAATGCAGTGTCAGGGTTACAAGCATCCAAACAGCAGATTTAAATCAGGTGCTTGCTTGCAGGAGGAAGAATAAAGGGTAGAGCAGAGTAAGGGAACTTAAAAATTACTCAAAAATTATCTCTAAAATTCCCAGTCAAGTTACTTCATAATCACTTCCTTAGTTAGCTTAGAGCATTGTGCAAGCTATGAAGCATCAGATTCTGTGGTTATCAAGGGACTGTTTTAGTAAGTGTGACAGAGAGTTGAAGGATGAGAACATTGAACTATTCTCAACCGCATTAATTCAAAACTGTCACAGAATTCCAAACACTCAAAAAATCTAGCAAGTCACCTTTCCAGATATCTTATGCTATGCAAATGAAGCAACAGAAGACTCAAGAATGCAGGTTCATAACCATAAGTAGTAGAAAAATAACTGAGGGCAAAAAAGATTACCATAATTATCACTGTTACATTTTGTCACCTGTGTGTAGTTGTGAATGAGACTGATTCTAGTTGCTCAGTCAGTATAAATAATTCATGCTGGTAAAGCTGATGAGGGAACAAGAAATAATGATGTGGTATTTGATACTATATCTTCCTCTGCTCATTAATTTGTATTCTGTCAGAGTAGAGGTAGAGTCATGCTGTTTTGAACTTGTCTTTTTAAATGCTATACATTGTTTTGGTAGATCTTGGTGGTGTAATTACAACTGTCTATATATCAGACAGATCTTTTTTTTTTTTTAATTTACAACCATCTATACATTTTTGGGTTTTGTTTTTTGGTTTTTGGTTTTGTTTTTAATTGTTACAGTCCTAAGCAAAGGGATGTAGAAAATCTGAAATGTTTAAATTTTTGCCATAGAAGTGTACCTTTGATTTCAAATAAAGTAGAAAAAAATTTTATTTTGGACGTTAAGCCAGAAAAACAGTTATTGCAAACAGTGACGATGATAAATAACCATCATTGCAGACGAGAATGATGGAGTGTGAGGAATTCTTCTTTGTATTCTTCTTTAGAACTTAAGCTTGAGTTATTATTTTGGTCATTTTTGTTTCTTTCTATATAAATACAACACAGTAAACAAATTGCTGTCACATGAAACAAAAATTATTGCCAATATCCTTTGAAGAATAGGAAAATGAAAAAATAACTTATCGTTCATAAAACTGTTCAGCAAGTGTGGGTGAGTAGCTATTTTCAGTGCCAGGTACTCTATTCATCATTATCCTGAATTTGTGCTTAACCTTCTGAAATTTGTGAAGCAGAGCATATAATTTTGTGTCATGACTCTGTTGAGTATAAAAAATGTCTGTAAATGTTGCAGCTCAGCTGAGATCCCACTGAGACAGAAATCTGTGAATTTGCAGATGCAAGGTTGTGGTCAGTTCTGCTCCAGCTTCCTAACACCATAACCAGGAGCACAGGTGTGGTGCAGAATGGGTGTCCAACACCTTGTCCCCAGGGCTGTGGGAGAGAATGGAAGGATTGCTGGCTCCAAACATTTCCTTGGCTGTGTGTGTAGGGGAGGAGGCAGACCTGGCCTTGCAAAGCCACCCCCAACCCTGTATCCCAGCCCTGCAGTGGCTGCCAATGCCTGGCACAGCAGAGGCACAGCTCCAACCCTGGAGCCCCCAACCCAGCTCCTGAGTGGCCAGATTACTGGAGTCACAGCTGGGGGAAGAGCCCAGGATGACCAAGGGTATTTTAGGCCAAACATGCAGCAAGCACACATCTGGACCCTGCCTCCTCTTGGAGTTTCTATCAGCTGAACACTGCTGGCACCCAGGAATGGTAGCTGTGTCATGTTGCAGTCAGGTAGATAAATAATAAAAGAAAGGCCTCATAAAATCAGGCCTTGCTCTCTGCTAAATTAACAGCTAGCTTGTCACTTCTACTTGCAGCTAAGTGGCTTGCAAGTTCCGATGTGAAAACAATCTTAAGCATGAAAACAATTGACACCACAAACTCTTCTGGTAAGAGAACAGTTTTCACCTGCAATAAACAAGAAATCTGTCTCATGGGAATCAGTGAACAAAATATGTAAACTAACCAAGAACAGAGAAATTTGATAGACAAGTAAAATACCTTTTACTAATTAATGGAGTAACTGGCAAGAAAACTATTAACAAATTAGAGTTGCACATGAGGGCTGTAAAAACTGTATAAAATAAGTTGCGTGAATAAAGAATTAGCTTTCCCTGCATGAAGAAATGGAGTCTTAGATGATTTATTACAATAATGTAAGTCCTTTTCTATATGTTTTCTGTCTTTCTTTCTCTTTGTTCTTCTAATTCCCTCTTCTTGGAATTTTTGAGTAACTTAAAATCTGACAGGCATAGAGTTTGCTAAATTGGATGAACTATGTTAACGTGTTAAGAAGTTCCTCATGTTGATTGAATGTTGCTCTTAACCCAAAACGTAGGTTCTCTGATTTTTAAAAATTGCCAGTAAACTTTCTTTTTGTTGTTTTGACGTCTTGGGGATATCTTGTCAGTATTTCTTCTGCGTGTCTAACTCAACTGTAAGCCCTTTCAGAAGTATTACTGAGTAAATTTTTTGGGGCCTAACAGGCTATCAGGTACTCCTTTCCTATACATCCAAGGGAAGGAAATACCCTCAATGATGAATGTAGGTGAAAGGTGTCTAAGTCTTCTTAGTTAGTGCAGTGCCTGTGGGCGAGCAGCTGATTATCAGTACTAAGGCCAATGTTCATTTAAAAGAAGATGGATATCAAGCCATCTAACTATCTTTAAGAGTACAAATATAACAAGCTTCATTTCATAAAACAGCAGATCAGATCCTCTCAGAATTATGTGGTGGCAGTACTTGAAGAATACTGGGGTTTGATTTTTTTTCTTTAATGAAAGTTAGTGCCACTTTTGAGGTAGTGTTAGCACATTGAATAATTTGCTACAAAGCAGAAACCTAGTTATGTTCCTCCCTGAGATCCAAAAGGTATGACCAAAGCGAAAAACAAAATACAGGTAAGATTCATGAGCTGTATGGTAGAATACTGACAAATGCAGGGAAGTTATTTGAGCTGTATGGAAAATTACAACCCAAATGATCATCTCTGATCTTTATTGCAGTGCCTAAAAATACCAACAAAAGGGAGAACACTCCTGCTCAGGAAAGTGGGCTGTGTTCTGCCACCAGTATTGTGCTAGCCCATTAAGACTAGTCAGGCTGCAGGTCTCAGGCCAACATGCATAATCTGTGCTGCTCTCTTCTCCATTTCCAAAGACTGGTTATCTCTTCTTGGAACTGCCATACCTTTCAATTACAGAATTACAATTTAACATGAAATGTCTTAGATAAAGCAAAGCTGTAAAAAGAAAAATATAGGAATGGAATTTCATAAAAAAACAAAAGTTTTTTCTTTATTTTTTCCACTTCTTGTTTACCCATTTGCCAATATCTGAAACAAACAAAAAGCATTACCAACATATCAACTGTCATGGTAATAGATGAGACAACAGAGAAGAAGCAAAATTGTTAAAACACTATGAAAAAAAAGCTTTAAAATATTTAGTTCAAATGTCAAGAATAGAAAATCTTTGAAATTCTATATCTGAAAATATAGAGCCAGCAGGATCCAAATTTTAGAATACAGAATATTTTTCTGATTCTGACATTAGGAATGCATTAATTTATATTAAAAAATCACCCAATGAAAGGTGTTTTAAATTTAAAATCCATTTTAAAACCTCACTTGAAAAGTTGATAAGAAGTGCAGAGGAGTAATTGGAAAAACCTTTCATGCCTATGAAAACAATGGCAGGTTGAATGACTGGATGATCATACATAGAAAGACTTGGAAAGTGAAGTTTAATTTTGGCAGTATTTTAAATGTATGTATTTGGCAGCCAAAACGTATGACATAGGTGGCAGAAGACAGAATCCAAGATCACTTACTACTTTTTGCTGGAATTGCATGAAAGTTCATTCACTCTATCTCATTCCTTTGCTTTTTACTCACTTCTGCATCCTTGGCAGGGGAATTGCAATGGAGAAGCATAGAAAAAGTGCTGTGAAAAAGGTCTTGTCAGATGATACCTCAGTCCATTGGGACAAGGTTTACAATAATTTACAACAGTAGAAAACCTCAGAGTTATCTGCCAGCAGACTCCTGGAATCAGTGGTCTGTAACTGCTCTCAGATTTCTTCTTTCCTTCATCTCTCAATGTCCTGCAAGAAAGAATGGATTAGCTAGGACCCCATCCAAATAAGAAGTTACTAGTTTTTTGGGTTTTTTTGAAAAGTTGAAGGACTAAGGAAATAATATCTTGCCTCTGTTTAGATTTAGGGGATATTTATGTGGTTTGATATGGTCTTGATCCATTACTGAAATAACCATATATATATGCATGGCTATGATTTGAAGGTTTCCATATTTTCTGGCTTTTGCATATTAGTAAATACACTGTATTGTTTTGTGGATTGAACTCTTATGGAAGAGGTGGTGAGCAAATAAAAAAGAAAGCACCACCTAACAAAGAAGCCATCTGTTCTTCTGCTACAAATAAAACATCTATTTTGAGTCACTTGCATGGCTTGGACATCCTGCCTTCTCAGTGTGCATATATAGTACATTTAAGCTCAGATCAGAGACCTTCCTGGTTGGCATTGGCTAAAGACTCTGTGAATATGCTGAAGATATGGGCTCTGAAAAAGGAAAAAACAAGCTGCTGAAAACAAAATGTTAGCACTTTTGTAAATCTGCCAAGTTTTTCAATATAACTGCCAACAGTTTGATGTTCAGAGGAGCTCAGCAGAATTGCTAACATGCATGCTGCATAAATGGCTATTCATTAGAAAGATGCTGTAGTTTATATGTGACTGCTTTCTTTGGCTGGCTAATATATCAAGTATGGTACTTGTTTTGTGCTGTGAAAAACTTTCTCCATTACCATAGTAACCTCTTGCGTGTTGGCGGAAGCTGATGTCATTCATGGTATTATTCATTCTGAGTGAATTGGTCCTCAAAGTGCTAACAAGTTCCAGGGAGATAAAGAACACTAAGTATACATTCTGGTTAAACACAATTTAACCCTTTTACCTCACTGGCTCCCTGGTGATAAATAGGTATATGTATTTTATCTATACATATATTTAATTTCTTTAGTGTTTCTTTGGAATTGCTGAGGGAAAAGGTTAAAATGGCAAATTTGTCTAGCATAATACTGGACTAAAGTGAAAAGGCAGTAGTCCTCTGTAATTTCCTATTTATTCTCAGACATGTCAGCACTGCAGGTAAACTTATTTAAGGAAAAATAATTGATCAATCTTTTCTATTTATCTATTTACTAAAGTTATTTCATTCTTCATCAGTACCAATAGTAACTATTGTAAAATATAAACTGTTCTCTAAGTATCTTTACCACTGTTATTAAAAAAATCTAAAATTTGAATAGGGTTTTCATTTAACATATTCTTCAGATATACTGTTATTAAACTGCTAGCACAAAACCGGGCATTTGATTTTGATTGGAGTGGGAATAGGATCAAACTGTAGGAGAAGGCAACTCTTATCTGTACTTATGTATAATCTAGAAATTTTGATATCTTCTATAAATACTTTGTCTTTGAACTTCATATCTCAGGTACAGTAGTGTGGGGAGGGGATGTGGTAGCAAAGGGCTCTTAATCAGTTCAAGATCAAGGACAGGGAGGCAGAAAGACTTTATCCTCAAATTTTTTCCTCTCCCTCACCACACTTCATAGGGGAAGGAGAATATGTGTGTCAAAGCCTTAAGGGGCAGAAAAGAAGAAACAAGCCTCTCTTGCTGTGCTGAGTGCAGCTGTGGCTGCAAGAAGGGGTGACAAGGGTGGCATGGAAATAAACCTGTCAGAGATTGATTCCACTGGATTTGTTGAAATCCCCTCCAGTACAGCCTTACTGGAAGAAGTATAAATATTGCTGTTCTTTTCTCTTTAGCTCTATAGAACATTTGCTGGTTCTTCACCAAAGTTCTTCTTAGGTAAGGGAAATCTGATCTTCTGTGGGCAAAACTTATCAAAAACCACAGCAAGGCGCCACAACAAATTGCATAAAGGTCTATAGCAAAAGCAATGGCTCAGCAATTTTTCATTGAAATACTAATGATAGCATCATGTATTTGAAACACTATCTGACTGAAATGAACAGGAAGGGTCAGAAGTGATTGCCTTTTATTTAAAGGAAATTGAGATAATGATGGACAAGACAAGTTGACTCAGTCTAAACTCTGTATTTGTTGCCTACTAGTAAAGAAGTCTGTAGTTGAAGGGAGCATGAATACCTGAGCTGTGGTGTTGTAATATGAATATTACTAGTAAAATGAATCTTTCCTTGGTCCCTGTAAAGGCAGTCAGATTTTTGAGCTGAAATGACAATAACTCTTTTTATTTTTTCATTAATATTTTCTTTGCCATTTCCAATAATTTCTTTTAAATTTGTAAATTAAGGTCATTGACTTTGAATCATACAATTTAAATGAATATTGATTTGCTGATTTAAACTTCAACACTACCCCACTGAATATCCATCTTTATCTATCTGTTTTACTGTAAAAATAAGTATTGAATTTTGTCAATGTATAAAAGTTTAACTAAATCAGTGTCTGAATTTCCCAGCCTTGTCACTACTTTTTAAATTCCATTAGTAAGACATTTGAACAGGGATTATTTTGGATTGTGCGAAGTCAGAGATCTAGTAACACTAATGGAAAGATAATTTTTTATTATGCCTAACTAATTGGTTAAGTCATCTGAGGAATTTGTCTGCTCCTTGCGTGAAAACTTTTCCACACTGAAATGTTAATTCAAATAAGAATATGTTCTATTTGTATTTTAAATGTAAAAAAATGAAATAAAAAGCACTCCCTTATCCAGGATGACAGATAAAATTCCAGTTTTGCTAGCAGTAACCAGAAGATTTCAGAAACTTGCCAGAAAAATGTGCAATTCACCTTGTTTTGCATTTTTCCTAATGAGTGTAAAAGTGGTTAGCAAACACTTTATTTCCTAAAGAAGCTCTAAATTAATATTAAAAAGCAATATTTATCAGAAAGTTAGAAAAATTTATCTTTAATATCTGGATAAAAATCAGAATAACTCTCCATTAAAATAATACTTTTCTTTTATCCCCCAAAAAATGGGCAGTGCTGGTGAGATTCATTTGACTAAATCATTATGCCACTACTAAGAATCACTCATTCTATTCAGATTACCTAAGATTATGGCATGGGTAGATATAATCTAAGAAATTCCTACAAGAAACACACACCTTCATTTCCAGTCCTTCAGCCCAATTCAAAGGAAACTGGATGCAGAAGGTCATTTTTTTTTTTTTTTCTGGATATATTAATTCCATCCATTACATTTGAGTAGCTTCACAAAACCTGTAAAGCTGGTTTCAGCCTATCACCAAAGTGTGAATACCCAGCAGATATTGAGCTATTGCTAGAACCATGGGCAAAGTTCAGGCAGTCTCCTTGAAAGATATTCATCAAGAGCCAGTGGAGACTGACAGGCTGATTTTTCTGTGGAGTGGAGGAACATCACTGCTGACTGAAGGCACTGTCCTCAGTTACGACTCTGTACAAGGTGGGTTACTTGCAGAAGAAGCAGAATTTGTCAGGGTTGATGCTGTGGCACTGAATAATGAGATCTCTATCTGTTCATCCAAGATCATAAGGGTAGGCTAAGGCTATGTAGAGATATATGATAGTTAAGCATTTTCATCTTCTCTGGAAAGGATAGGGACAGAAAGAGAGATGTCTTCAAGGATGAAACCCTTTCTGCTATCCTTTCTGTTATCCTCCATTTCTTCCTCTTGCTCCCCTCTCTTCTCCTCCACTTTCCCTTGTGATCATGCCCAAGCTGTCAAGCTACTTTGAAATCAGAGTTACACCTTATAGATTTCTTGCCAAGACTATCATGATTTTTTCCACTACCACTAGAAACACTCCCTTTTATCACTAAGATATTTGAAAGTTGTGGAAACAGTGATGTAAAAGATTAGCTGGCTGACCCATGGAGAACCGAAGAAGTATATAGGACATTGCTTGGTGTGTCAGAAACTCATTTTTCGTTTGTGGGTCTGCCTTACACAATAGTGGCTAATCCTCACTGGAGTTATAAGGAACAGATCTCATTTTAACCAGCTACACTGTCCATTTCGTAACTCTGGTAGGCTACAGACATGAACATTATTATTTACTACACTTCACTGATTGCACTTTTGCATGCTCTTCTCTTGAGAAAGCTTTTCCTGACAAAATGTGGTTTTGAACTGGCAGTATGAAAGAACTGGTTTGGATTCCTATGAATAAAAAGTTCCTCTCAAAATACCAGTTTCTAAAAATGATTCACTAAGAATTTAAAGTAACTGGAGCCACACTGTTACTGAACTAAAGCTAAATGCAGAAATTCACTGCCTTGCATTGCTGTAACAGACATGTAGTTCATGTGTTTTAACATCAGAAACAATGTTTTAACCTTAGAAACAAAAAATTTTCTGCACCTAAACCCAGGATGTAAATCACTTGCATAATGATGAAAATGGTGAGAACGTACAGAACTGTTATTTCAGATTAGTATTTCAGCACAAGTCTGTAAAGTGCCTAAATATAAGTTTTCTGAAAAATTACTTCTGCCAATGTAACATATCTCCCTCTGTAAAAGCTAATGGCATCTAATTCAATATTTTAAATGCAGCAATAACCAAGCAGCTGAAGCTCTTGGTAACCCAATCCTTCATTAACACATCAACGATTAGTAGTTTCATGGTTGTGATAGGCCCTTATGGAGTCATAAATTCAGATCAGCAGTGGTGCTATTCGAAGTTAGTAGCTGCTCCAGTATTTCAAATCTTGTACTTCCCCAAACTAATTTTCAAGAAGACATGTGGCGTATTAAAATACTATGTACCTTGATTAATGCAAACCCATGAATAGAAATCAATGTCTTTGTCAAGCTTAGCATCTGATCCACTCTGCAGAATAGATCAAGATACAGGGAAAATCCATAGCAAAAGTGCTATGTGTTTTTGTGCTGTGCTTTGCACTATGGATTGAAAGTGAACCCTTCAGTATGAAATGTGAGATAAACTTTGACACTTACTTTTTAATTTTTCTTACCAGTTTTAAAATGCCATCCCCTCTACAGTAATTAGCTCACTGGCAGAATAGAAAATGAGGTATGACTCTCCAGGTTAAGATATAGAAATCTAAACTGGAAAACAAGTCCTTATTGATGAATTTAGATAGTAGAGCTGGAATCAGAAAGCAATCTGATCAGGCTATTGTCTTATCTGAAAAAACAAATAAACACAAGTGAGTATAATTTGAAATGACAGACACAAAAATACTGTGAAATTCATACACACTTCAGTGGATACAAAATTTTTCTCCTTGACTAACTTTCATAATGTTTCATTAACCTTGGTGAAAGACTGCAGCAAAGATATTTATTCAATAGAAGCAAGTCTGTCTGCTGTGTATTGGTTATGTATAAAAAAAGACCTCTGTTCTAAAAGGATGACTCCTTCTCATTTCCCTTGTTCCTTGCTCAGTTCCCTTTTCACTTCTCCTGATGTTTCTATTACACTGCATGACCTCTCCTTTAAAAACAATGGTCTTTAATGTGGGTGTTCTACAACAAGCAGTAGATTTATCCTTTGATGTGTATATTCTGGGTCACTTTCTTCTCTTCACTTACTTCATATTTTTGCATCACCTGCCATGTCTGTAGCAATAGTAGATTATTTACTCATCTGTCCATTTATTTTCTTTGACATAATCTGTCCATTTGTGTCCATGCAACAAAACTGGAATACATTCAAAGTTAGAAAATTAGGTATGTTTGGCTTGATTAAAAATATGCCCTCTCCCTTTCCCTGACTCAAATCTTCTCTTACCCACTTTTCCTTTCTGAGACCACTTTGCTTCTGGCTGTCTAGAAACCTTTTACTGTCCTCACTTCACCTCATGCAATTTGCATGAACAAAGTGTCTCCCGGCTTTCAGGCAATGATTCACACCTCCTACCTAAGCTTTTAGCTGTCAAGCTAGAGATATTTTTCTTCTACAACTGACTACTCCACTAAAAAGCAGCCAACACAGCTATAGAGCATGTGTTTTATCAGTGTGGGGACAAGGAGGGGCAGTGTCATGCCTCTTCTCTCCAAGGTACATAGTTGAAACTATATTTCTGGAGGAAACCATTAAGTCTATTAAAATCATAGAATCATAGGATGGCCTGTGTTGGACGGGTCCTTAAAGATCTTCTAGTTCCAAGCCTCCTGCCATCGGTAAGGATACCTTCCATCAGACCAGGTTGCTCAGAGCTCCACCCAGTGTGGCCTTGAATATTTGCAGGGATGAGACATTCACAACACAAGCTGAATATATCCCGAGGGAAGTGTAGAGTTAGCATGATCTTTAGTTCAGTTCCATTTCCTATGAAACAGCAATTTCTGAGCTGCAGAAGAAATGCTGCTCTTATTCATGTTATTCCAATGGCATGCTCGGCATTTTGGTAAAGCTCATGCTGTGAGAATGACCATGTTTTCTTATGGATCCTTTCTGGGCTTTTACTTGTAAAAATACTGTGTGGACCCACACTAGAATTTCCTAGCAACAGTAGCTTATGGAAATGAACTGATTATTTCAAACTATTTCAAATTCCTTCTGATTCAGAATTTCATCTCCTGATGATACATAATGACAGTGCTCTGGGGGAGAAGCAAGGAGCGATGATTTGTTTGAAGGTTAGTGTCAAATGTGACAGCAATTTAGATTCATAACTATCAATACAAGAATGAATGAATGAACTGCAATATCATTCTTGGTAGAATACAACAAGATTGGAAATTATACTTAAGTAACTTTCTGCTCATATTGGAGTTTGAATAGATGCAGTTAACACTAGTGGGTGGTTAGCTCGTCATTGCAAAGATTTTATCCAAATTTTTTTTGTTTTTTTAATCTGCAGTCATGCTGAATTATTTTTACAGTGAACATCACTAACTTCAAATATCTATGTGGGGAATTTTTTGTTGCCTTCCTTCTAATTTGTGGCTTTACAAAAAAAAAGAGTTGGGCTATGTGTTTCCATGTCAGCAAAATAATGAAAACTAAAAAATTGGGAAGCTTTATATACATCAGATGTAATTGCAAACTGACCTTTGAGGTTTCTAATAGAAGAAGAATCAGATTTGGAAATGGAATCAATATTGCTATTTTAATGAAATGTTGCCAGTTTAGTGGAATAATCCAATATTTCATTAACTGTTAGGATAATATTTTCAAATGGTTTGCCTGCTGGAAAATAGTACATCTACCCAGCAGAGCTCTGCAAAGCCAGCAGGGGTACCTTGGTTAGAGGAACCACGCAGACCAGCACTCCTGCTGGGATTATGTTGTGATGCAGATGCTATCAGTACCAATGTGTTGAGAGCTGGGCATGCATTTCTACCTGGCACTGGAATTTGGTGCCAGAGAATTTGATGCAGGAGGAATGACTGAGGACATTGGGGAAATAGGGAGACCTTGATTTGATGGCTTGTTTGAGTACCTAGAATCAATTCTTCAAGGAAGCACTAGAAGTGAAGACTTCCTGATCTGCCTGATGGTGTGTCCTAACCTCAAAGGAACAAAATCTTTCTTTCTCTTTAGCAGCTCATTGAGCCAGAATTATGTAAAATAATAGCATAGGAAGAGCAGGTTTAATGTACAGTCTTTTTTGAGCTCTTCCTGTGAAGATGAATTTCACAAGACAGCTCAGTCAAACTGGGGCTGCCTGCTGCAATCCCAGGGCAGTCCCCATCTCCTTTTGCTGGCACTATAGCTGCTTCCTCTCTGCTTCCTTCTCATCTACCCAACACTGACTCTCAGAAAACTTGTTCAAGCATCTAAACTAGCTGTGATGAAATGCTTAGCTTTCTTCAAATTTTGCACCAACAGAGGAAGCATTAGAAGCAGAACTGCCACTTTTAGGACAACAAATAGGTCCCAAACCAGCTTAGCTGCATTGTAAATGTACACCCTCAAGGGAAACAGCAATTTAATTTAGTGTTGGAGTCTCCTTCTGTGGCATCTAAACGTTTCAATTTTCTAAGTGAAGTAGGCACCAGCAAACACTAAGATACAAACATTTTTTTCATACCAATGCTCCTCTTTCTCTTCTTCCAAGAACAAAAAATGAGTTGTTTGTTCATTTCTAGATACATAGTTGTGATTGTTTTGTAACTTTTTCAGCTTTCAATTTTGAGAAAGTCTTTACCTTGCAGGGATTTTCCTCTATGTTTTGTCTCACACGACACACCTCAATGATTTGAAACAATTAGTCTTGTAAATATACTTTTGGATGTCATTTTTTGCAATAATGGGGCTTACCTCAGTACTACTAGCAACAATTTCTCTTTGACACTGGCTTTAAAGTACTTTGCTGAGGTACTTTACGCAGCCATTGCTTCATTTCCATTTTAGATGTTTAGCCCCTTGTCCCTCAAACAGAGAAGGTGGCTCTAGAATAAATCCACATTACAGAAAAAGTCAAAGGAAAAAAATAGACATCACAAATCTGGGAGATCCTTTCTACCTAAGACATTGGTCTTTCTGTACTGAGTTAAAATCAGTAGGAAATGACAGATCTTATACATGAAAGTGTTTTACAGAGCACAAGGAAGAAATTACCTTCCTTTTGCATAACCATTGATTATTTATCGGGTCAACAACAAAAGAGCCATTGAAAGCCTTCCTTAGCCCCAGAGGGTTTCAGTCCACTTTCTAAGAAAGTGCTTCAGACGGAAGGCAGCCAGAATTCAAAGTCAAGGAACCAGAAGATTTAACTTGCAGGAGCCTGAATGAGGGTCTAAATTCTGATACCTATAGTGCACAATAAAAACAGGACAAAAACTGTTATGGGAGGATATTTCCTAATTGATTACACAATCACAAAGTTAAAGGCTAGGCTCTCCTTTCCTTCAGTCCTCATATCTCCTTCACTCTTGCGTGCTGCTTCAACTTCCAGACGTAGGGAAGTGTATGCTCTGCCATCAACACTGCACTCCACACCCCCTCCTGCCTGTATCTAATCTGGCTACAGGGACACTAACTGCCCAGTTGCATACCAGTTCCCTGTAATTTTGTGTGGAGATAGCTGCGATCAGATCCATGATGCATAGCTTGAGCTTCTCTGAAAAACCTTGAGTGCATTTCAAAAGTGGACTACTTACATGTGGATCACAATTGAGCTTTAAATGAAGGACAGCTGCTTATATCCAATACAACCAAACTTGAGTCAGGAGAGCAGGTGCCATCATCAGGTAAGCGGGGACCATTCAAGACCAAGTGAAGGGTAATCTAATATGTAGGTATTTATATTCTACAGTATTTCATAGTGTGTAGGCATCTTGGTATTTTGTGTATCATTGGCATTCTAGCTAAGTCTAGAAAGGGCTGTGGGAGAAGGTAACGCTTACTTCTGTAAGTACAACCCTGAAGTGAGTTTTGGCCCATGTGGGGTGCAGGGTATACCCAGCAAACAGAGGAAATCAGCGGATGAATCCTGATAGGATAGCAAAGATGGCTCCTATTGAGAATATGTAGTGGAAGACGACATAGCATGCGTTGTGTAGGGCAGTGTCTACTGAGGACTTTGTTAGGATGCTTCCTGTTAAGCCTCCACTGAAAAAAGATGCTCTGATGTGCACTTTAGCTAGCAGCTAGGCAGGGTTCTCATCTGTGGGCAAAGTATCTTGCCAGTCTCACTACTCAATTAGGTGACAAAAGACTGTGACTGGGACTTGTAACTTTCCTGCCTTTATGCTTTTGCAAGATTTCTACCGACAGTGCTAGGAAATACAGCTCTGAAGCTGTAGGGCGTGAGCAAGCTGCTTATAGTACCGGGACAGAAACAGATGCATTCAAGCAGCCATTTGTTTTGTAAGTACAACCTCCTAAGAAGTGTTGATTTTGCATCCATCTCACAGGTTGATAATTATGACATTCCCAGCGTTTCTCTTTTGTTGGGCATTAGGTGCCACTAGGGAATCAAGTGTGTCTTTGTTGAAGTAACATGTAGACTGCTCCCACACGCACAGCCTTCCCGGACCTCTTCCTTCGAGCAGTTTACCGAAGGAGAGGGGCGGACAAAGCATGTCAAACCCCGGAAAGGCAGCAGCGCTTCGCGGCGTGCCCCGCGGGGCCGATGGAGCTCCGAGCTCGGCAGGTGAGGACGGCGAAGGGAAGCACGGAGCGGCTCGGCGGGGCGCGGAGCGTCTCCCGAAGCGCGCCGCCGCCCCCGGGCTGCCCCGGCAGGTACCGGGCGGGGCGGGGCGGTGCCGGCAGAGCCGCCCCCGGGC
>VZTT01024125.1:30336-46083 GCA_013400855.1 Buphagus erythrorhynchus
CAGAAAGTGGAAGTGTGCCTCGCCCCGCCGCTGCCCGGCGCCGGCAGGGAGGCGGCCCCCGGCCCGGTCTCGTCCCCCCGAAGTGAGTGCCGCCCTCGGGAGGGAGGGAGGGAGGAGGGCGGCGGGGCCCGGCAGGCGCGCACCGCAGCGGGGGATGCTCCGCGGCTCTCCCGTACCGGGAGCGGGCTGATGAGGAGGCGCCTTCTGCGGACGGATTTGGTCGGTGGTCTCTTGTGAGTACTGGGGGAGCGAGGAGGAGGGTGGTGTGTGTGCTTTTCCATCTGTTCCGTGCTCCTTTTTGTCCGCGTGTCCGTGCCCTGCCCGTGGCCGGCGGCCCCAGGCTGGCGCCAGCCGCGGTGGGCTCCGCCAGGGGCGGGCAGCGAGCCGGGGAAGCGCGGGGTCAGCGAGGTGCGGGGTCAGCCCGCCCTCATTGTGTGCTGGGGCACACAGCCAGCCCAGGCTCCGGCAGAGGGGCACTTTCCTTTAAACAGCCCTTTGTGGGCACGGCGCTGCCCTTCCCGAGCCCCCGGCTGGGGCGGAGAGGCTGTCGCGGTCCTGCCAGCCCGCTGGTGGAAATCAGTGCTGACAGGCAGCTGGATGGCGATTTTCTGATGAACATTTTCTGTCATTGGTAGTGTCAGTCGGTTAAATCCCAGTCTTTAGCGGGAGTGTGCCTCCCGAGCGGGTGACAGAAGGACTTGAGAGCAGTGTTAGCGCCAGGCTGGTCTCCAGCACAGCTGGCCTCAGGTGGCTCCTCACCCCCTGTCCCCGCCGCCGTGCCGGGCTGGATCTCATCCCGCTCCCCGGATTCGCCATTGGAAACTTGCGGGTACGAGGCTGGATACCAGCAGCCCTGGCTTTACCCCAGGGCTGGGGTTGCTGGCAGCGGGAGCCTGATCTGGAGGATCGCTCTGGGGAAAAATGACTTTTCCTTCCCTCTGGCAAGATAGCGAATATCCGCTCAGGACAACCCCGTATGTTTCAGGAAGAGAGGTATGATGCAATTTAGGTGTTTACACAGTGAGTTTAGGAACTTTTGTTCTGGGCAGAATCTCAGGCAGATCGTGTTTTCCCTCGACTCCTGTTCCTACAACTTTATAAGAGACTATTCTCCTGTTGAGCTTTCTATTCTCCTATGTATTCTGCTTATCGTCCTGTTATCACTTTTATCAGTAAATACACCAAAAATGGGGGGCAGTGCTGAAGAGTAGCCTTTTTAGGTGGTGTTTTGCTTTGGGAATGATTTTGTGAGTGTAAAAACATTCTAGATTCCATTGCCAGCATATGAGATGTGCCTGAGGGAAATTAAAAAAAAAAAAAAAGATAAAAAAGCATGCTTTGTACGTAGTACATGTATATATGTGTGTGTTTACAGTAGATTCAAAGTGATGGGACAAGTTCTCTTGAGTGGGCTATTGTTCTGTAACAGCAGGGGTGCCATTAAAAGTACCAATAAAGACTGGGATTAGGGTGATTGGTAGAGCAGAGCTCTGAACCATTGCAGTAATTTTGTGTTGTAGCAGCATTCAGAAATCCCAGCTGCAAATCACATTACACAAAGAGAAAGCCAGTCCTTGGCCTCAAAAGATGACACAGGTACAGCAAGCAATTTGTAAGAGGAAGAAACAGAGGGGAAGCCAATTGTCTAATATTACATAGGTTAAGCCAGAGCTCAGTTTTCAGACAGCAACTGGCTTTATATATTTTGTCTCTGTTGTAATAAGTTTTCATTATGAATTTAATCTTTCCTGATTATGGAATAGTTTTCTAAGTACTAGCAATAATGTTTGATGTATAATACACAGAACCTGTATGTAATGTGTAACAAGAATAAAAATCAAAATATTTACAGTGGGAGATCAAAATAATTCCATCTGGAAGTGTACAGAGTTATTTGCATATGTCTACATAGGGTATAATAGATTTTGTTATTGTACAGTAGGAATTAAATGGAGCTTGATTTGCTTGGAATTTGTAGTACTGGTTGAGGCAACTGACCATCATGGTAACAGTGGTTTATTGCACTACTTTGAAAGAGCTCTTGCATTTTATGTTGTCATTATGCTACTTTTAAAAAGTACTGTTATTTCAAACCAGCGTAATGAGATGAAAAGCATTTGGCATTCACCCCTGTTAAACAAGATCTTAGTGCTGAATTCAGATCCCTGCTTGAAGGTGTCTTAAAATACCATGCTTATACAGGGTGTCATATCAAGGAAAATGGACATCTAGGTTAAAGCTGCCTTAAAACATTTTTGTCATGAAATGGTGTTCAGAACAGCAGCTTCAACCACATTTTTACTCTTTTGGAAGGGAATGATTTCTTACCATAGACATGGGAGCTCTGACAAAGTGAACATAAGGTAAGTGGCCATAATAAACAGGACACTTCAATGAGATGAATTACAGATTTAAACATCAGTCTCTTCTGTCTCACCTGATTTTCCTAACCAACAAGTTACTTCAGGCTGATTTCTTTAAATATGCAGTTTTCAGTATACATATACACAGAAGAGGTTTGGTTTTTTTCAATTGTAAGATGCAACAGAAAATATTCTTCCAATCTGAATACTGCTTTTATTCAGATTTTCATGAACATGATTTTTTTGTCCGGTTCTATAAAAAAGTGACAAAATAGTGAATTCCTCATCTGACTTAACCCCAACAAAACATAACAAAAACTAAACAATAACAACAACCAAAAAACTCAACTTCAAAAAGGCAGCATGGTCCACTTTGTATAGTCTGTCAGTAACATCTCAATCCTCTGTGTTGGCTTGTTAATGTCTTTCTGATCACAGTCTAGCAAACCTCACTTGCACGTTCTCTGTGTTTGTCCTACCTCACCTTCTTTCTGCTACTAACTATTACGAAAATAATTGTAGCTAATGAACATTAAAAAATGTTATAGTCCTGCACAAAATTAGCAATAGCTGGAGATGCAGCTGATGGTGCCTGGGAGTATTGTGTTGTCATGTGTTGGCAACAACAGCAGCTACTGGAGATACTTGCCATTTTGTGGGACAGACCTGCTGGTTTAAGACTCTTCCAAGTTCTTGTGAATTACAGTTTGTTGCATCTTTCTGAAAAAAGATGACAAATATTTTCTGTCTCAGTAGATGAAAAAACCATCCTGGCAGGCATCTAACTCTAACCTTTGCACTTAGATTTGTTAATTTTCCTTAAGGTATGTGTTTCATATGGTGCCACGCATAGCTGTTAATTAATTTAGCTTTTTTGAGACATTTCATAACAATCAAAAAAACATTAATATTTGTGTATATATAGAACTATTCACACAGCCTTTTTGTGGAGCAATTATTAGTAAATTATGTTCTAATTCATGACTATAAGTGTGTATATTCCTGGCATGCCTTATTACACAGGCAGAAGAGGAGGGTTGGATAATGGATTTTAGCTTTCATTAATTCTAAATGTTTCACTTTAAAGTATCACTCTCTCTAATTCCTGGAAATGTTAATGCAAACATTGTATCTGTTTGGTCAATATTTGGGATCATAAAAGCAAGGCGTGCAACCTGACGTGTTGGACCTGGCTTCAGCTCTTGATGGTGACAATGTGAAGTCTCAGCTACTGAGTAATGTAGCTGAAATCTGTGATCATTGTATTTCCCCCCAAAATTACATACTAGATTTGCAATATCATTTGCAGAAAGGCTTTTGTTTCAGCAAAACTTGTTCTTTCTGACAAAACAGCCAACCTACTTTCAGTCAGAGCATCTCCGAATGAGTATTTTAATACAAAGGGTTGAATGTATCCACTGCAAGACAATTAAGTTTATTGTAAGTTGCAATAGCAGAAAAATATTACAAAACATCATTTGCTACCTTGTTCTGTAGGAAGAGATGAGTGAGTTTTTCTCTAATGAATATAGCAAATATATATCTTTTTAACAGGCTATTTAATGTGGTGTTACATAAAAAGGAACACCTAAAGTTGGACTAAAAATTAATTAAACACTCTCAACAATGAAGCCTTACAGGTAAACGGCTTCAGGGAGATTGTTTTAACTGTGACTTTTTTATTATACATAGACAAATACCTGGTTAATTTCAGTCATGCTGAAAATAGCTTCTCCTTTCTGAAATGAATATATGTCCTGGATAAGATATCAAATCTTGACTTGAGAACATGGAAGAGCACATGCATCCCCAGCAGTGCAAGGCTGACAGCTGTGTTGACTCAGAGACACAGGCACTATGGTAGCCACACTAATTTTTCTGGTGCTTCTAGGCGTCAGTCCCTCACAACTGAGTTATCAAGAGAAAAAGTTCTGCAGCTGCAGCTCAAGCATAGAACAGAACCACTTCAGACAGTAAAATCCTGGTAATTGAAAGACATATTAGTTTTTATGATGGTCAGTGTCAAACTGGGGGTGAAAGGTTTCTTGCAAATAGAAATTCTGTGTTCATGTGAAATTATATTCAGTGGACTTCAAATAAACTGGTGTAAACCTTTAAAAAAATAAGTTCTGATCCCTAAAAATCTGTGCATCTGCTTTTCTGAGAAAATGGATTATTTTGTTTTGAAATTAGAATAAGGTACAAAATGTTTGGAAAGACTGTCTGCAGGATGTGTGGAATGTCAGTGTAATTGTGGGGCTTGTTTTGAAGCAGTTTAGTACCTTTGGTGTAAAGGGGCTGTAAAAAAATTGTAACTGTTGCTGTTTGTGTTGCAGTAGTTTATTGTGGATCAATTCTCAGTTGAGATGCGTTTGTGTCAGGTGGTGTTTTATTAGGTGTAATAAAACAAAAGCATCTATCCAACTGCATTTATCTTAGAGTCTGAGAAATACCATGTAGAAGGAGGGATTGTTTGGATAGTTTTACATTTTTATGGTATCAGAAGCTAAATTCCATCACAGAAGCTTAATCTGAGCAAGTGCCCAGACTTCCTCTGTCATCAGTAGAGACAGATGAATCACTTTCTGGTGGTAGGTATCTGAATTTAGGGCCATGACTCTCCCTACTATGCCAGTTTGCTTTGATATCAAAGTGGAGGGGCACAGTCATCCTTGCCTGTAATTGTGCAAGTCAAATGAGCCTTCCTGAAGGAAGCACTGTGAGTGCCTAGTATTTCCCTGGCAGTGTCCTGGATGTCAGCTAGAAAAGGAAGGTTTGTGCTGTTTGTCAGATCTAGATTGTAGACAAATATGTGGTGTGTCCTAATTAGGAGTTTTATTTAAGGAACATTAGTGATTTAGCACCCCAGTCTAATTACTGATAAGCTTCTTGCTAATTTCGCAATTAGTAATGGAGCAAGACTTTTTATGGAAAATTCACCCTTAAGGAAATCAGAAGCACTAACTTCTAATGCTTATAGAAAGTTTTATTTCTGTGACAATATTGTGTAGACAATGTTTATAAGGAAATAGTAGTACTTTTACATGATGGCAAAGACAAAAAGCATCAAGTGCTTTCCAAAAAAAGTTATAGTCAGTTTTTGAAACCCAAATGACTCTGGCTTTAGAATGTGCATCTGTAGGATCATATTCTGCTCAGATATTACCTAGTGGAGAAGGCATTCTTGAATCACATTATACCACAGTCATCTTTGGCCTTCAGGGGATGAAAAGGAGGACTCAGGGTGTAGCCAGGGTTTACTGAGTGTATGCTCTTGCAGTTTATAGCCAAGGCAGCTTTTTATAAACATGATGATAAGGTGCAACTTGGAGCCATAAGGCCACTCTAAAATGTACCATGGCCTTAGAAGGATAAAGGTGTTCTTGGTAGCTTGTTTCTAGGTAATTGATGTAGTGTTTCAGTTAGACAGAGAACCTGGTGGAGGATATCCTGGACCATCAACCAGATGTCCATAACAGTTATCTCTTCAGAAAAAGTCTCTCAAGTGTTGTCTCAGTTTTGATGAGCAAACTTATTCTTCCCAGAGACTGATAAATTTGACTAATTCTTAGTACTGGAAGGCAGTTCATGTTTTGCAGAATTAAAACTTAGTAATTTTCTCTCTTTAAGTGCTAGATTTTTAATGTTTTGGAAGATGGGGAGCTTTGTATCCACTCTGGAATAATTTAATATAAATAAGGTCTGGAGAGAGAGAGATCTGTTTATTAGTTAAATGTGTGTAGCTGGAAAAGAAACAGACAAGCTCTCAGGCTCAGAATATCTTATTCCCTGATTGGACTGATGAAGCAATTAAGCCTAAAAGCTTGTCACTTGTTTTTATTGTACAACAGTTGTAGCAGGCTTTTAAACTAATCTTTTGCTTATTTGTCTTTGTGAAAGAAAATGGTTCATCCATAGGCAGAGCTGCTGTGTGCTTGGTAGTGTGGACATGTGCGTTTAATGCAAAGCAGTCAGAGCTGCTTCAGCATGCAAGATCGTGCCCTGGGCTCATGATTCCTCAGTCCTGTCACATCTCTTCCTTTCCCAGCAGGACATGCTCGTCTACATCCCAGTGTGCCAACACAGCCATATAAAGGAAAGGATATAAAAACACTGCATTCTACTCTGCTCTGCTTCTACTTCTTACCACAGATACTGTTTTTGATGTCAAGTGGCCTGGTACTTCCTTGACCGCTTTCACTATTCCTCACTGGATGTGGTTTAGTGTCAAATAATTTGGCTCTCACTTTAGTCCCAGGTTCAAGTCTCCTGATTGTTCACACCACATATATGCTAATGAATTCAGTATCCCTACCAGCGTTTGAGAAGTAGTTCCTTGTGAAGGGGGACGGGGGCAAACAGGGAGTTGTTGGCTGGCTAATTTGCTTCAGAATCTGCTCTGGACCAACAGTATGGGCACAGACTCTGCCAAGTTTGGCTTCCTCTGCCTGGGACATTTTTCTAGCACTCTCACAGGAGGTCTTCTGCCTCTAACTAACCCCTCCTTCCTGTGACAGAAATGGCTTGGAACCACTCCTGGCTGTCAGTTCTAGCTAGGCTTTAATATGAACATTACTAGTAAAGAGACCCTAGCCCTGATGGTGACTGTACCTTAATATGCAGAGGGGTAAGTGGATGGTGACAGCCATCAGTAGTTTTGCTCCAATTCTGTATCAACTGATATTTTGGTATCTAATCATCTTTTCTATTCTTCCAGGCATATTCTTTCTCCCCCTGTGAAAGAAAATGTGTGTACAAACAGTACACAGGACCTGCAGGGCAGCGTGGTGCCTTGAGACCAAAATTGTTCATCAGGGTGGGGAATCCTATCTCAATGAGTTAAGGTTGGCTCATGGTAACTTTCATCCACAGAGTGAAGTTTTTGGGTGTTTCATCTATTGGTGTAACTACTAATCAGGCTTTCTGAATTTATGTGCACATTAATAATCAGTTGCTGCAGCTATTTCCTTCCAGAATCCTGGGATTTTTTGTTTGTTTGTTTCCTCCAAAAAAAGTGAGGTTTTAATCATTGGTATAGGACTGGTAGCTTTCGCGTTGGTGATGTTCTTCCTGTGCCCCCCATCATATTTCCTCAACTTTTAGTCAGAGAACGTCTGAAGTTGATGTTACATTTCCCTTACAAAGCTTTAATTAAAGGCACTGGATTAGGGGAACTGTGCAGTTGTTGCAGAAAGAGGAATCCTGGGCACGCAAAGGGAGAGCCCAGAGCAGCTGGGCAGCGTCCTGCTGGCTGTGGCATTCGCTGCTGCTGCTGAAGCCCTCCGTGGGCAGAGGGAAGTCGTGTCCCAGTGGACTTGAATACCTGATCAGTAATTATTCTAGCTCCCAACAGTGCAAGAGGGTGGAGTGAGGTGGTTTGACTGTGTTCTTTACATACTTTTCCAAGAATGGAAAACACTACTTTCAAACTGTCTTCTCATTATTAGTTTTAAATACAGCTACTGCAAATTGTGTCTGCTCGAAAGAGCAGTCGAAGGTCCTCATTATTTGATGTGGACATTGAAATGCAGTAGCATTTCAAAACCTTTGGGCTTTGGTGGCCTGGGTCCTTTACAGACATACCATTAATGGAAGTCCCTGCTCCCCAAAAACTTTCAGTCTATCAGGTGAGAAGAGAGAGAGGAAACTAGGTAGTGTCCGCAAGGACAAATAAGATAGAAAAAATTTAAGTCAGAGGAGTTTCATTAGCTAAGAATGTATTCCATTTCTGTTTTATATAGTAAACTATCATTATGCTAGCTAGGTCTTAATATTTTAAATACTGTAATTTAAGTAAAATCAATAGGATTTTAAAAGGTGAGTTCAGTTCCAGTGAGTAGGACTTCATTTGTCAGCAATTCAAGAGCAAGTACCACTGAACATACTGTGCCCTGGAAGCAGGATGAGAGGAAGATATTGGTCTATTTTTAAGGGACAAAGCCAGTTATTCAGTGCTTCAGGTTGTCTGTAGGTGCGGCAAGTCATTCATGGCCATACTCATTCGTGTAATGTGGTGATTGCATGGCAGGTAAATTTTTCTGGTCCAGTTTGTGGTGCATGATGAGGGTGATGGACCACAGCAGTGTGCTGTAGCTGTTTGCACCAGTTGTCCGGTCTAGAAATCCAAAAAATGTACACATGAAGAGAAGCATAGACACTTACGTCATCTACCCTTGGCTCTTGACTCAATGCAAGCATCCTCTTCCACACTGGGAAGGAGAATGTTTGAGAGGCCAGTGCGAGGTGGTGGAGTGTGGTGGTGCTGGTAGGCTGGCTATGTGCATTCCAAAAGGTTTTAATCAGTGCTGATTGAATAAGCTGGCACTTGGGAATGCCTAAGGATGGGCCGGGGTGTCTTCCATGCTTAAATGTTAGCTCATCTTCTCAGAAAGGACAGCAGTACTGTGGCTGCTATTGCAGCATATTTGCTGAACTCACAGTTGTGGAGGAAACATATCCTTTTTTTTTTTTTTTTTTTTAGGTCCTACTAGTGGGCTGAGTGTGTATGTGTGAATTCCTTCTCATTTCAAGCACACAAAGTTCTCACACGGAGCCTGCTGCTGGGAAAGGCACATCTATTTTACAAAAGTTACAGTTTTGTATATAAAACATGAGATTGGATCCAAAGCCAGAAAATATTTGTCTAGTTTTGCTACACAATCAGCTACTTGGTGACTCCTGCATCTTTCCTGTATTGTTTCTACATTTTTGTCTTCTTTCATTGCTGTAAGACATTGACAAGTCGTGGATACCACTGAAAGAGTAAATACATTATTTAGTCTCCTTTTATTGATGATGTCTACTTTCACAAAAACTTTGCAGCCATAGAGAAAAGGCATTCAGAGCATTTTAAGAGGGAGTGGATCAAGTGTGATACAGAATGCTGTTTTGCTTTAGTGTTTAAGCACAGAACATGAGTGGGAGGTCTGCTAACCTGGAAACCAGTGAGACTGAACAACTTGCAATACTTTATGTATTACTATAATAATATAATAGACTTCAAATTGCTCTCTCAAAATCCTTCATTTTTTCTTGCTAATTAAAAAAGCTACAGATTTGCTGATCATTTCCTATTGGCACTTATTAATTTCAGACAACATTTGACAGCTGAAAACTAGAAGCACCATTTCCAGCTCCCAGCTGGTGCTGCCACTGCCTACTGAGGACCTTTCCTTTTCTCTTCCACAGACATAATGGTTCAGAAGTGAGATAATAAGACATATTAAAGGAAAAAAGAAACCCCAAATACTCTCATCCCTTACCACCCGGTTTTCATTTTGTGACTCCATTGGCTATTTTGTGAAAATTTGGGAAGACATGAGCTGTGGTTCTTCTCTTTCAAATGGCATTTAAATTCCTTTTCAATACTGTTCTTTCAAAATACTATCATGACTACTGAAAATGAAGACATGAATGAAGGTTAAAGTGCCTGTCAATAAATAAAAAAGACATGGTTATTACTGAGACAAATGGTTAAAATTACTCCCTGTTAAACGTTATTTCTAGTATCATTTTTACTGTTTTCCCAGTAGTTAGCCTGGGATCAAGGACTTCCATAGATAAGTATGCTGTCTTTCTTCTTTCCCCACAAGCCTAAATAGTGTGGCTTCTTACTGCAAGGACTTGATGACAAATCATCTAAAGTCAATTTGTTAGTATCCTAAACAGTGCTGAGCAGAATATAGCTGTTCTCATTAGCTCTCTTATTGCCTAAGTGTCAGCACAAAACTCTTGAGGACCTGGTTGTAACATGAGTATGTCTTGATTTGTTTAATACACATTTTTATCCAATCATGGAGATGGCATTTAGCTGTGCTGTGGCTTCCGAATCCTTTGTGAGTTAGTCTTAAGTGACCAAAATCAATTGAAAATGTCTAAAGACTTAGGGTGATTGATGGAGATAGGGTTTTGTTTGCAGAGTGACTAGGTTTATAAAATAGTTGAAGGTTTGTTTAAACATCAGGCTACAGAGTTATTTACTTCTACGGGAAGAATTTCTGGTAGCTGTGTACTATCAGCACATGCCTTCTTGTGAAGTGTGCTTCTTTTTGTGTTTGTGGGGTTAATATGATGTCATGTTGTCATAGCAATGCAAAATATTTTATGTGATCCAAGATTAATATTGTAGCTTTCTCTGATGCTGCTTTGGTTGCTGATTTCCTCTGGATTTTGTTTCAAAAGTGTTCTCATGCTGACAGCTGATACTGAGATCTTACTTGTGTGGATTGGTCATGCTGGAAGATACTGAAAAATGCTTTGATGTGTGTATGTGTGTAATCATAGGCACTGAAATTTACTAGATATTGCTCATGATTCTCAGTGAATCAGGAGTTAAGCACACTAATATCCTGGAAAAAGGAGCAAAATCCAAAGAATGAGAATCCTTGAATAGGACTGACTGTCTTTTTTCAGAATACTACTTTATCTTTTTTTGTCCCTACAAAGAGGAATTAGATTCCTTTGCTTAAGTAAGTTTTAAGGAGTTAAAAAAAAATCAATTTAAGAGTTGAAAAATTGGATTAATATTCCAAGGTTATCTGGGAAATGGTTGCTCATGTAATGGTCAAAGATTGCTTTAAATGCTTTATCAAGACAGCACTGGTAGTTTCACTGTGAATTGTGGGTGTCCTGGGAAGGTGGCAGGACTGTGTTTTGAAACATTCATTGAATCATACTTAGTGCACCAATAATTTGAAGATGTTATATTTTACTTTAAAATAAAGGCATTTATAATATCAATATGGCTAATGTATTCTGGGATGCGGTTTGCCATCTTCTTTCAATTCTGGCATGGGAAGAGAGCAAGTGAAAAATGTGTATGTGTGGCTTGTTTTTTTTTTTTTTTTGTTTTGTTTAAATTACAAGAAAAAACACAGCACTCTGAGCGTTTGTGCTGCAGAAAATGAGAGCATAAGCAGTCTATATCTGTGACATCACAAATGGGGCCACCATTTCAGTCTTCCATAGCATGTTAATAACACAGCTCAGTTAAGGCTGGAGCACTCATACCCCATCCCAAAAATTTACAGTATTTATTGGTGTTGGATATGACTTCCTCCAGTGCTGCACAGCCTCTTTCCAGTTTGTGACTGTGGCAACACATTTACGTGTTCTTCATGCTCAAACACCCACAAAAGCCTGAGTATAATTCTCAAATGTAGCAATATATTCCTATTTTGTGTGTATCTGTGTGTGCAAATACATATGCATGTGTGGACATATATATTTCTGATTAATATTTCCCAAGAATCTGGAAGTTATCCTGTAATACAAATAATTTTGTACAAAATAAATTTTGAGGTGGTGATTTCTGAAACTAAGTAAAAGTACCTTCAGCAGTTGAACTTTGTAAAGTTGATGCTTCTCTGACAAATTCAAAACTTGTGGCAGAAGGTGCTTGTTCATAAAGGATAGAACATAAAGTGACCACTTTGCATAAACGTTACCAGCCTGTATCCAAAGCTTCAGTGTTCAGTTAGACATGCTGCTTTATTAAAAACTTAAAAAAAATCCTGTGCATGCACTTTCGCAATTTGTCATTGCTTTTCAAGCTTATTAACTCATTAAGCAGCATTTAATGAGGATAAGCACAAAGTAATTAATTTATGCAGTATGTTTATTGCTTCCCTAATGAATTTATGTATTAGAGTTCCTCAACAAATACGTTAATCTATTTGTATATTTTGTATACATTTTGTTCTCTAAACAAACAAAAACATTTATTCAAGGTCTTTATTCCAGACTAAAGGTTGTCTATATAATATCACCTGGTTTAAGCATGGTGTAGAGTTTTCTTAGAACGGACCTTGCCAACATCTCTGCTTGTGAACCTCTTTGTCCTGTTTGACATGTTCAGTAGTGGCTTGTATCAGGGAAAACCTGTCCTCAGTTATACTGGGAACTTAGTTTATTGTTTTTCCTGGTAAATGATAGCTGTTGTACATTAAGCTCTTCTTTGGGGAAGTGAGGAATTGAGTAGTCTGATGTGATATAAGGAAATAACCTATTTGTCAGTAAATAAGTGTGCTGGGTGTGTGTATCTGGGTGTTGGTAGTGGTGGGGCTGCCGAGGGTGTTGGGTATGGGAAGAGAACAGGGGCTGCTGTGATAAACATAATTCCAGCTGACTCCATGGACCCTCTGTACCCACATCTGAGCCCCTCAGCTGGGCACTGCTGATGCCTCTATGAAAATATATTTAAGAAAGGGGAATACAGAAAACAGCAGTGAGGGAGGAAAAAAGGTGTGAGAAACATCCTTGTGAACAGTAGGGTCAGAGAAGCGGGAGGAAGAGCACAGTGACAGAGCAGGTATTTCCCTGCATGCTATGGGAGGAGTGATGGTGGAGCAAGTGTTTCCCTGCAGCCCATGGAGAACCGTGCCAGAGCAGCTCGTGTCCAGGCTGCAGCCATGGAGAAACCTGTGTTGGAGTGGGCAGACATGGCCCTAAGGAGCTGCAGCCAGTGGAGGGCCCAGATGAGCCTTCAGCCTCTGAGAAGGGACCACGTTGGAGCCATTTATTGAGAACTCACGTTGGATCAGTAGAAGAGTGTGGGAAGATAGGCTGTAAGAATAGTGCAGAAGGCAATCTTTCCCAATGAATTCCAGCTGTACTGATTACCAAGGAGTGGAAGCATCTGTGCCTGCCCAATGAAGATGGGTGTTATAAAGGAATGGGTTAGCTGGTCTAGAGTTAGTTGTAATTGTAGTTTGGGACCCAGAGTCTGCTGTAGTTTGGGATGGAGTCTGCTGGCTGTGCTGAGGTAAGGGACAGATAAGGTAAGAAGATGCTGTGTGAGGGACAGGCAGGGTAAGGTGGCTGGGAAAGGGACCAGGTTGGGGATTAGCCAGTCATGAAGAAGGAAGAAGGAATTAAAGCAGAGAGGAGAGTAGTCAGTGCTGTGTGGAGCTGCCTGTAAGGAAAGGAGTCAGTGCTGGGTGAAGCAGGTAATGGGGAAAGGAGTCAGAGTTGCCTGAGAGAAGGCATGAAAAGTTTTTAATAAAGGACTAGTGATAATGCCAGTCGTGTCCATCTCGACATAACTAGTAGAGAAAAGTTCCAGGAGGAAGGTCTGGTGCAGAGAAACTGGTTCTGGTCCATAGACTAACCACAAACCCCATTCCCCCATTGTCCTGAAGGAGTGGGGGAAGGAACCAGAAGAATCATAATGAAGGAGGGAAATAGAAGGCCTGGGAGAAAGGGTTGGGTTCATTTATGTCTTTGTTTCTACCATTCTACTCTAACTTGCAAATATTTAAAATAATTCTCCCTAAGTCTGTTTTGTTCATATTGGTAAATGACCTCCCTGTCTTTATCAGGATCCATGATCTTTTCCATCTTATTGTCTGCTTGTTGAGGAGAAAGGACGAGAGAGCAGTTGGGTGGGTGCCTGAAAGCTGGCCAACATCAACCTTCAGCAACAACCTCTACAATTATTTGCATATGGACTACCAAATGATAAATATGAAGTCCTGTAATCTGCAACTGAACTGTCAGATTATGAATCTCTAATAAATTTTATAGATTGTGATCTACAATATTTATGAAAATAATGGATTGAAGTATATGCAAGCTTTTTCTTTTTCTCATTTTTGGACACTAAGTACTGAACCTGTGCTATCATGCAACTCTTGGACTCACCTTTTAAAGAATTAATTGTAATAATTTGTAGGTATAAGGGACATATTTAACCACAAGGCTCCTTCTGCCTTCCAGGTAAGTCACCATATTTTTACATAATTCACATTTAGAGCATTGAATGTGGAAATTATGGATTAACACTTAGGCATCTGTCTTTTTTTATGATGATGTGTTTGGACAGTAAAAGAGAATAAGCAGTTTATTAAAATAGGTTTGGGGGTGGGGTGGCAAATTTATTTGAAAAAGGAATAAAATTATTTTAAGAATGTATAGCAAAACTAAATGCATTGTGCATATTATCATATGTCAAAAATAACCATGCTAGAGCTTAAGGAGAAAAATTTATCAATTGGTAACACAAACTAATTAAGGGCTGGTTTTGAAATTGAAACAATCTTCCAAATTGCAACCTCTGTAGGCAAAGTAGGAGCTATAATCTCTGGCACTGAATGTAGTGCAGCTGAAATGCTCTTGCATCTTCATGGATGTATATGTTTAAGGCATCTTTTTCCCTCAAAATATTGAGTTACTGCATATGGAAATTGTGTGAGAAATTGGTGTGCAGCACTAAAACATTGTTCTGGAAAAAAAAAGAATACCTTTTTTTTACTGTAGTCTGAGATTTAAGGCATTATGTGTAATGGTTTCAGAATAAATGGGAACCCCAGCTATGTGGTCAAAAAAAGTTTTCTATAAGCCTGTGTTTCTGTATATATTGCAGCTAAAAATTATTCATCCTTTAAGGGACATCACTCTGATCTTGATTTAGTCTATTATATTGTCTGTGAATATATGATATTAATTGAATTTAGATTAATTTAATCTAAAAAGCACATCACTAGTATAATTTATTCAGTGTCTTTAACCAAGAAAATTGCATTTATTTAAAGTAATTCAAAAGAAGCAAAGACTTCTCCCTCATTAAATAAGATATCTGCAAAATCTTGCTTCTTCTCTAAGCACAAAGAAGACTGCAGTTTATTGTTTAATACTTCATTTTGTAGCAGTGTGGAAATACTGCCTTTTTAATTGCAACCACTGTAACACAACAAATGCAGTTAATTTCTGCCAAAGGACTTTATGAACTGTTTCATGAACTGCTATATGATAGAAAGTAGCAAGCAAAATCCATTAAAATAAGATGAGCTGCAGGGTTCTGTGACTAAACCTCTTCATTTGAGGGGAAAGCATCCCTTTTTATATAGGCATTATTATCCTATAATGCCCATATTAATATTCTTATCACCAAATTTCCCCCTTTTCCTGTCTTTCTTTCATGCACACATTCCCCTGTACTGCATCATGTCTACTAAAACCAGTGGGGTTGACAATAATGTATGTGAACAATTGCAAACACTATAGACTGAGCTGACTTTCAAAGCCTTATGGCCTTGGCTTCTAGTGGCAGCTCTCTCTGTTTTGACCAGATTTTGAGCTGTAGGGGTTTACATTCTTGATTTTCTTCTTGTGCTAGTGATGAGAGGAAGGATTTCATTCTCTCTGGATTGGATGCAAGGTAAATGCTATTTATCTCTGCCCAGAGAAGGGCACAAAGGCTGTGAAGGGTCTGGAGCACCTAGTATCTTGTGCCATATTAAGATGGGCTCCTTACTTCTGCCTTCCAGGTAGGTCACCATACATTTACATAATTCACATTTAGGCCAATAAACGTGGAAATTATGGATTACTGGTTAGACATCTATATTTTTTTTTCTCTTTTTTTTTTTTGGTGATGTGTTTTGGG
>VZTT01024127.1:0-11110 GCA_013400855.1 Buphagus erythrorhynchus
TGGAAGCGCTTCTCCAGCTCGCAAATCTGCAGGCGGGTGAAGGACGTGCGCGGCTTCTTCTTCTTGGGGGGAGTGCGGTTCTGGTAGGGGTGACCTATACGGCGTGTTACAGTGAAGGGTGAGAGGGCCACTGGGGGGGACACGGGAGGAGGGGGGATGAGAGGTAAAGAAGCAAGCAGCGACACATCAGCAGAGGGGCTCCGGTTCCCGGCCGCTGAGCTGGGGACCACCCCCCCACCGCTCCGAAGCCGCGGCTTCCCCGCCGACGCCCACGTACGAGCTGCAGAAACTCGTCGGCGGCCCCGCGTACCGGGAAGGCCCGGCGGCCTTTCCTGGGTGCTGCGGGCACCCGCCGGGCACCGCTCGGCTCCGGCGGAGGGGAAGGTGGCCGCTTGCCCGGCCAAGTGCCTACCGGGGAACGGGGAGTCAGCAGCGACAGCCGGTCCTGGCGCCGGGCCGGGGCTCCGCGCTCCGTGCTAAGCGGGCTCGGGATAATTTCGTTTAGGCGCGGCGGTAACCCCATCGGCCCCGGTCCCAGTGCCTTGTACACGGGAAATAAAGTCCCGGACTGGAAACCGGAGTTGCGATTTGTTGTTCTGTTTGTTTGTTCTTTTTTTGTTTTAAATATATATGGTTTTGTTTGGGTTTGTTTTGTTTTGTTTTCCAACCCCACAAAAAATAATTAGCGAAAAGTCACATTGTGTCTAATCCAGGAACAAATTGAGTGAAATCCCACTCAGGTGCTTGCCGGGGGAACAGCCCGTTCCTCCACCCTCGGCCGTGCCCGAACCCAGAGCCATCGGGTCAGAATTAAACGGGAACTTTCAAAAATTGGGCCTCGGTTTCCGCCCGCGGGAAGAGGCGCTGATTTTTCCCTGTTGTAAGTTCGTTCCTTTTGTTTGTTTGTGTCTTTTTAATTTATTTCTTTTCGTTGTTCGAGTTTTTGTTTTGTTAGTGCCGGAAGACGAGTCCAGCTACACCTGGAAACGGTGGCGAGGCCGGGAAGCGGCTCTAGCCCGAGCCCCACTCTGCTCGGGTCTGCAAAAAGTCCCCTTTGGTGGGGAAAAAGGCTGAGCCGAAACCCGCAGCCGGGGAAAGCCAGCCCGGTTAAGGAAAGCAACGGGACGGCCTTCCCGGGCAGGCCAGGGCCGGGGCCGCCTGTTTGCCTTCCCGCCGGCCGGGCCGTGCTTCCCAAATAACTCTCGATTTTGAAGGAAAGTTTCCCCGGGTGTTGGCTCGGGCGGCAGGGATTGGGCAGCCGTACCCGGGGCTCGCGGGAGGTCGTGTGAGGAGTTTACTATCCCTTTTCCTCCTTGCCCACCTTTGCCGACCCGTATCGGGGGGAAAAATAAAAAAAGAAATGTCAAAACCCTACACCAAACTAATACGTAAATAAATTAAAAGTAATTAAAACAATAACAAAAGAAAACCACCCCACCTATACAAACAATCAAACCAACCAAAACATCAAAACAAACAAACAAAAGGAAACACAACTCATTTAGGGGGACTGAGTACGCCTCATTTCCCACCCCGTCTTGCTTCTGGCCTCCTCCTGGACCAGCTTCCCAGGACAATCCCGGCTGCTTTCTCCACCTGGCCGGAGAGATCCCTGGCTGGATCCTGCGTGCCCCTGTGGGCAGCGGTTGCCGCGCCGAGGCCGGGCGGCGGGGGAGGAAGCGGGTCAGCGGGAGCAGAGAGAGAAGGGGGGTCCCGGTGGCGTAACTCACCTGTGAACCTGTCTTTTGTGTACCGCCTGTTGCTCTCCATCCAGGGGAAGGTGAGCCCGGTGAGGCTGTTCATGCCGTTCACTGCCGGCACGGCGGCGGAGAGGGGCTGGTGGACGCCGCCGGCCACGGGGCGATGGGCCGGGACGCGGATCACCCCGCCGGCCGAGCTCAAGGTGTTGCCGTTCATGCTCACCGCCATGTTCACGTTGTAGGAGCCGGGCAGGCCGCCCATGCTGCAGGAGGTGCCGGTGTAGGCGCCGGCCGCGCCGCCGCTCGCCCCGTAGCCACCCGTGACCGTGTTATAGGCGCTACCCACGATGCAGCCCAGCCCGTAGTCCGCCGAGTCCTGCAGCCGCGGGTGCGACACCATGCAGCTGCCCGGCTCCGACGTGTTGAGGATCTGGTCGATGCCGAAGCTGATGGGCTCAGCTTGCCCTTGGTGCAGGTGGTGAGCCCCGAGGTGCTCCATGCCGCCGCTCGGGCACCGGGGCCGGACCTCCACCCCGGGCAGGGCGACACAGCCCCGCACCGCCCCGAAACCGGCAACGGGGCCGCACACAGCCGGGGCACGCCGGCTACGCGCTCAGTCCCATAGCACGACGGCAGAGCACCCCAAAAAACGCCAGAGGAGCCACACAAGGCCGGGACACGGCAGCCACACGCTCAGCACGAAGACACACCAGCAGAGCCATGCGCAGCCCAGGTACAAGAGTGAAACACTCGCGCAGCCCGGGACGCGACAGCCGTGCCCAGCGCGGCACAGGACACAGACACTGGAGGCACAACACACCCAACAGCTTCCAGGAGCGGAGACGCGACACCCCAGCCACGCACACTGGTCCCGCTCCGACGAGACTCAGCACCCCCAGGTACCAAGACACGGCAGGAGCCTCTCACCCAGGACACACAGACGTACGCACGGACACACACACACACAAGGGTGCCCCGGGGACCCCTCGCTGCGGCGGGCGGTGGGGAGCCGGGAGCCCCGCGGAGCGGAGCGCGGCGGATTGTGAGTGCGATCGCCCGCCGCCCCGCTTGCCCATCAATCACCCTACCCAGGGCCTACTGCTGCAGGCCCTCACTCTCCATTGGTTGGATGCTGAGAGCAGCCCAGTGAATGACAGCAGAGAAGAGCACACAAGAGGAGTTTCTTCTTCCTCAGCCCCCTCTCTCACCCCCACCCCACCGCAAAAGAAAAAAAAAACAACAAACCACTGCCCGTCTCGGCCTTATAAAGTGAGCGCTGGGTGAGCACAGGGCACTGGGGAGTGAAATAGTGGTTGATACCGCGCAGCAGAGCGGGGACATTTGGTCCCGGAGTTTGTGGCCACAGACTGCTGGGAAGGGGGATCTTGGCTGCCAGCCCCCCCCGGAGAACCGAGCTTAGGCTGCGATCCCCAAGGGCTGCCGCTCATCCCGAGCAAGGGCTGAAGCCAGAGGATCCCCATCTGGTGAGGTCCCAGACCCTCCGTGCCCCTTTGTTCTGGGAGGGTGTTCTCAATTTCAAAAGTCAGCACCTTTCAAAAAGCCGCGGAAAAGCCGCGGAAAAGTCGGCTCTCCCACCACCAGACCCCAGAGCAGACACGGGGACGTGGAGAAGGGCACCCCACAAGTGCCCGGACCCGTGGAAGGGGTGCGATGGGAGGAGGCGAGGGGCTCCTGAAGCACACCTCCCTCCGGAGAACCGGGGCGGGGCTCGTTCCCTCGGGGCACTGGCAGGCCCCAGCTGCGCCCCACGGGCCAGCGGACACCGCTGACAAGGGCCCCCGCCACTGCTGGCCCCGCCGTCTGCTGCCGCCGTCCCCTCCAGCGCCTGAGATGAGTGTTTTCGTTTAAAAAAAAATAATTAAAAAAAAAAAATATATGTATGTGTATATACACACAAAATTATTTTAAAAGTTTAAAACTGCATGAAAATTAAAACCGCTCTTGCAATTTCTATAAAACTTGTTGTTGCCCTGGCCCGTCGGTGCCTGCTCCGCACAGCCAAGCCGGGGGCAGAGCCGCCGATGGCACCGGGCACTGCCGTCTCCTTAAATCCGTCCTCCCACTGCTGCCGACCGGCGCTGCTCAGTGCTACCCAGCACTCCCGGCCGCGGCGTCAGGGTTTTGCCCTCTTTTTTTTTTTTTTTNTTTGTTTTTTTGGTGCTCTGCCCGCCTTATCCTTCCCGCTATGGGCTGGGGCCGGCCCTCCAGGCCCCCTCCTCCCTGGCCGGGGCAAAGGCTGCGCTTCCCGTCTTCAGCGTGCCCGTGGTTTACTGTCCACAAGGGACCGTGGGTACCCCACAGCCTGCTCTGGCGTATTCCCTATACAAAACAAGTGGCGCTGGCATGGAAAGTCACGTCTGTGCACTCAGGCACACCTCCTCACTCATCACCAGCTCTATCATCCCATCCTTATCCTCACACTCCCAGTGTTGCACACAAGCTCACAAACACCCTCCTGAGCTCACAGTCCCACATATTCTCTTGCACACAGACCTACATTTGTGCACTTATTCAAACGTCCCCACACGCTCACACTTACAGCCCCCTGCACACACACAAGTTCTGACGCACATTCTCATTCACACCTTCACAACTGAAAGTATTCACATCCACAGTCGCTCCCACAATTCCCAATTCCTATGTGTTCAGACACCCCCAGACACGCACCCAATGACACACCAGTGCTTGTGGGTTCCTGCCACCCTCACCCAAGCCACAACGCTGCTGTGATACCCCAAGATCCGTCACTATCACCACACCCACCACCACAGCCCCACACGGGAAGGCTGTGGAGACAGCGGGCGGCAGCAGCAACCCACAGCAGCCCCTCGGCCTCATACCCGGCTGGTGCCCAGCCAGCCTGCCCCCCCACCACCCAGCCCTGCCTGCCCGCTGGGGTCGGGTTTCCCTCCCCTCTCAGTACCTGCCTTAGTTCTTGACTTCTGAACTCTTCAGGGAACTCGCTGGCGCCAGCTCCATCAACCAAAGTCCTTGTGGTTAGGAGGAGCTGGGAGAGGAGGGAGGGAGTGAGGGCTGGGGCCAGCCGGGGCCGTGAGGCTGCCCTCGGGTAGGGGGCCTTCTTGTCCCACAGGACTGCAGCTGCCTTTCCCCTTCTTCAGGATATGCCTGGGCTTCTTCTGCCCCATGTCACACAGAAGTGGGGCTGAGCCTGTTCACCTGCCTTGAGTATGTCAGGTTACCTCCACAGGGAAGCAATAAAACATGCCATGTCAGTTCTGCACAGTGCCACAGAGTGCCCTGCCAGTGAGCTCTGATATCCAGAGGGATCCAGATCTACTGCCAGGTCCTGAGGCTCAGGAGATGCCCTCCCTCCAATAAATAACACAGCTGCCTGATGCCGCTTGCACATCCCAAAGGCCTCAATCGATGCCAGGAAAAGCCTTGGCCCTCCCCCATGCCAGGGATCCCCCAGGCTGAGCAAATGCCGAAGGCCCCAGAGGGACTGGCCTTGAGAAATCACTGGGTCACCACCAGTGATCCAATCTGATTAGTGAGGGTCACAGCCTCCAGCTGTTGAGCCCAAGGTAGAGGCTTTGGGGCAATAAAACTTGCCAGGAGACAGATTACAGGTAAATCAGAATTCCTTCTGTCCAGAACCCAGTGAGGACAAAGGAGAAGAGCAGGTCCTGACCGGGACTCAACATTTCTGGGATTTATTGATGAGTTTGGGGATGATGCATAGCCCTAGGATTTATTCTCTGCACAAGCCAGACTTCACTTTCATCCTTGAGAAAGCCACACAGCTCTTGGCATTGGAAGTTTGGGCACTTCACATCTGAGCTCCAGGACAGCACCCAGTTCAGATGTTCCAGTTCAAACTGCTCCTGGCCTCAGTTTCCCCTTAGGCTCTCCAGGGCTGTGGCTTGAGCAGTACTGTAGAGCACAAGGCTTTGGAAATGTCCTGTCAATTAATATACAGGTTTTGCCTCCCTAATTCTGAGGCTAAAGAGGCATTGCTTCAGGCTCACACACTAAGACATGTCAGGGTCAGTCTTGGTGCTTTCAGGTTCACATCCCAACAGGAGAGTCCACAAGGACTAGCACCTACTTTGAGATGCATCCAATGATCCTACAAATGGATTCCTGGAGTGCCAGAGGCACTCCAGCCCAGATGTCTCTGCCTGGATCTGCAGTCAATATGCTTCCATTTGCTGAGGGCTGGATTTGTCACTCTAGATGCCAGGCCTGCAAAAAATAATTCAGGTATCACACTCTAGGCAGAGTGCAGGAAAACAGACATTCCCAGATGCTTGCCCAAACTGCTGCTTTGGTTCTTAGTTCTTCTGTACAGAGAAATCCTATTTTGCGGGAAACACCAGTAAGGTGGGTCAGACCTCCTTGGAGGCAGACGAAAGCCTCCAATGCAGGAGCTGACAAGTGCACTAAGTTGCTGCAAAATTAATACATTAAGGAAGCCCAGTGTCCTTGGTCTCCACTTCTCCAGAACATCTCACCTCCTCAAGTATCCACAGCCACTATACATACTCCTGCAAGCCTTGAAACATTTGTCCCCCTTCGTCTACCCCAAACAGCTGCTGGGACATTTCTAAAATGGTGTTTTATTTCTGCCCTAGATGAGATTTGAGGGCCCAGTACATCCATACTAGGAAATGACAATTGACATGCGGGCTCTTCCTGATGCATAAGGCTCTCCCTCCCCACGAAGTGCCCAGGGATCCTTTCTCAGGTTCTCTCATTGATCGTGTGCATCTGCCTCCTGCTAGCAGAGAGGAGCAGCTCAGCCAGGGCCTGACCTCCACCCTCCACTCCCCTTTTCTTCTGCCTTGCTGTCTTGCCGGGGTTCCTCTTGGCCCCTGAGCTCCTTTGCAGCTCGGGGCTCCCGGGATTTTGGCATCACAAGCTGCCTCTCTGCCTCGCAGCTGCTGGCCGGGACACCGCTGCGAAATACAAGCCCTCCTGAGGGGAAGGGGTCAAAAGTGGTGTGTCTGGGACCTTGGCAAGATCCCAGCAAAGCCCATCGGGCTCGGCCCCAAAACTGCACTTGGAGCAGTGCTTTCCGGAACCTATAAAATCCTCTGTATTGCTGAAAGGAGAGTGAGCGACTCTGCCGCGGGCAGGTGCGCGGCGACAAACACCCTTCATCAGAAGGGTGCATCCGGACTCCTTCCGTCCCTCACTTCGTTGTGCCAGGGCCACCCCCAGTTCGGGTATTTTCTATCTTTCTGCTCCATCACCTCTCTCGTCGCGGCCCCTGTAAAATCCGCCACGGGGAAGGCGCCGGTGCGGGCTCGGGCTGCGCACAGGGACTGGCGGGAGAGCTCCGAGGCCAAGACGGCCCCGTCGGGCCTCCCTCGCCTCTCCCTGGCCCGGGAGCCGCGGTCTCCGCTGCCGTCGGGGCTCTGTCCCTCAGCACTGCCGCCCGCACTAAGTTGTGCCCCAAGTGTCGCGACACGCGCCGATAGCGAAGCAGGACGACCCCCGCACCAACAAGGCGGGTTCCTGCGGGGGCGAGGGTTTCCCAACGGGAAATCTCGTTTTCCGCAGCTCCCACCGAGCCCGAGCCCGCACAGACGGCGGCGGCTTTTCCCCGGCACAAGGTCCGCGGGAAGGGCGGCCTGCGCTTCCTGAGAGTTAAAAGCAATTAACACCATTTGGGGAATTTTTAATTGCTCTATAAAGCACGCTGTAAATAATTACTCCCAGCTCTGTTGATCCCTCGAATACGCACTGACAGTTGTAATTTATGGCTTTGGAAACGTGGTCCCGTGCATTCAGCATAACTCCTTATTACAGTAATGACTTAGCGCCGCTGCACTTAATGAGTATAAAGTGCCCGGCGCAGCGGGAGCCGCAGCATCGCACGAACTTCGTCCGCAACGATATTTCTCCCCTTTATGGTTACAAACGACCGAGGGGCTACGAGTTAATACGGCGGGGAAGGAGCGGCGGGGCCGGCTCCGCGCTCTGTCAACGACATCTCCCGGGCCGGTAGTTATCTAACAAAAATAAGTATTTAGAGCAGTCCTCAAACTGCCCCTTCACCCTCCTGTAGCCCTGGCTTCTCGGAGAAAACGCTTTCAGCAGAGGGAAGTGCAGGGTCACGACTCATCGCACCTGTGGGCGCAAGGAGTGCGGGTGCCGTGGAGTCCCGAGGGACCTGCACCTTCCCTCTGCCTCCCGCCTCTCGCTGCCTTGGGTCTGACCAGCTCCATGCAACAGGCCGGGGGTCTCTCGTCCTCACGGATCCTCCCCAGACGGGGGTACCCGCGGAGGGGAGGAAATGGGGTGGTGGCCGATGGGGCCCGCCGTGCCCGGCGGCGCCCCATGAATATTCAATGTCGCCGGTTGCCGGAGGAGCATCTGCCAATAAATTATTGGTCCTGCGGCACCAGCCCCTCTCTCCACCGTGCAGAAATGCGTGTAATCCCATTAGCCCCGTCCCCTTGGCCACCCGCCCCGCACCAGCCCCACTGTAATGAACGGCGTCTGGCCGCCATCCCCGAGGGCATCGACGGCAGTGGGGGACACTGGGGGCTCTGCCCCGTTATTAACTCACAGTTTAGTTACACTCTCCGTGACACCAAGGGAGCAGGCGCGGGCTGGTCGCCCGCGTCCCTCCGCCTCCTCCCCATGGGTTCTCCCCCGCTCCGAGAAACTCTGACCCCGGCGACAGCCAGGCCCTTCGCGACATTGAGGATGGCAGTCGTGATATGGCCCGATCCTGCGGTTGCCCCTCACCCACGGGGGCTGCTCACCGCCGCCGGCCCCGGTGCCGGCAGCTGCCCTGTTTGCTCGCTCGCCGGGGAAGCGGCGGCCTCTTTGTCTCCCACCCGCCCCGAGCCTTAGGCCTTTTCGCCATCAGACAAAGTCCTGTTTTGCCAACAGATTTGTGCCTCTCCCCTCCCCGGCCCCCCCATCTTAAAAGCCGCCCTCGGGGTTAGGGGCGCAGGCGGCTCCCAACGCCGGGCAGGCGGGAAGCGGCCCGCCCTGCCGGCTCCGCTAACAGAGTAGCTTTCACTAATGAATGAGAAGATCCGATAATAATGGTCTTAATTATTGCAAACATTGTTACGGGCTTAGCTCTAAAAACCTCAAAACCCTCCTCAGTAAATCCTCGCGTTTGTTTGTTTATTTCCTCTCTCTTTTCCCCTCCCCGAGGTCAATTAGTACGCAAAAAGCAAATACAAATTATGGCAGAACCAATCGGTAAACTTAAATCTAATTTGCTGCTGTTTGCATTAGCCTTTGGAGAGGAGTGCCGGGCAGGGGGGCTGCTCCGTTACCCCAGGCAGCTGCCGTACAGGTGGGTGGCTGCGGGGACGAGTCCTTGCCCTGCCCGCAAGTCCCTTCTGTCCCCGAAATCAAGAGACTCCCATGGGTTCAGGCGCTTTTCCTTATTTACACTTGTCTTCTTACAAGTGATTCGTATATGGGCCGAAATATCTGATCTGTAAATAAAGAGAAAATATTTTTCTACCTAAGAAAAGTACCGACAAATTCCAGCACCACAGATTATGACTTATAGTAATTTTTGACCTAAGGATTTTTTCTTGACATCTACATACTATATGTAATCGAAGTTAACATTTGTGAAGTTTTTATACCATTTTTTAAATGGCATTTTGAAACGTAATTTTTGGAATTAACAGTTGGCAGGGGAAAGTCTCCTAGCAAAGAACTACCGTGCTCACCATTTAACTAACTAATTTTTGCACCTAAACTCATTGCTGACGTTTAAGAATACATACAAATTCTGTCAGGGCACTTAAAAACTTGCTGCAGCACTTGTCGTTTGCAACACAGGTATTAGCCATGGCATAAAATCGGGGAAGTGATCTAGAAATAGGAAATCATGGGGGTTTTCAAACCCTAAGTCTCTTCTCGTGGCACCACCTGCTCTCCGCGGCTAAAACGCCCAGCGAGTTCCGCCCGGGGACCGATGCCCGAGGATGGGGAGCGCAAAGGATTATCTGTATTTTAACACGATTGGCCATTGAGGCAAAGAGCAATCTCCACATTTGTAAATTTAATCAATTATTTCCAGTCTTCACTTTCGTATTAAGTGTATTTTCCACCTGTAATTCGTTGTAATAGCCAGTGCTACAGCCTCTCGATTCACCAAGTGACCACAGGGAGAAGTCAGAGCCGGCTCCATCCCAAAGGTTTTGCGGACGTTTCGAACTGCCCAAGTGGAATGCCAAAAATCAGCTTAGAGAGACCACGACAGAAAACAAACATTAAACACGGTGTGTAAACATAAATCGGGAAGGCGAGTAGGTGACACCAGTTCCGTGCACATCACCAATGGCTTTGAATTGCCAGCGCCGACAGGATCGGGGCTTGCGAAAACTGGCTGGTTTGTGTTATTGCTCCCCCCACGACTTTCTGGAGCAGGAGCTTCCGGGACCCCAGAAGAGTCCACAGTGCCTCGCTGGCCGGTCAAGGTCACCCACGGACACTGGGGGTAGGAAGGGACGTGGGTTTTTGTAGATGGGGAAATGAGCTGTGATTTCTGGGGACGAATACTTCAGCGCTCCGATGGAATGGAGCTATCCGAGGCATTATATAATCTTCCAAGACGGCTTTCTCCTTTCCCTAAAGCATGCCCTGCGAAACAGAGACGACTTCCAGCAGCTCATGCTCTGCTGCAAGTTTTCCCCAAATCTGCAAGTGGCAGGAGCTGAGGCTTCAGAGACGGAGGGAAAAATGCCCACACAGATCTGAGCTCACAGGGTCGAGATGCCGTACCCCGGGCAAAACTCCTCTCCTCAGCTCCTGCTCTCGGACTGTGAGGTCTGACACAGAAATGCGTGGAGATTTCAGTCCTAGGAGAAATCCTGATCCATCTTCTCGCTGAGAGGGGAGCATCCTCGGAGCCGAGTCCCAAGCGCAGTCTCACTGAAGAGCCCCGCAGGTCCAACCAGAAATAAAAGCTAACACAAGGCAGCGAGTGAGCTCGCAGCAGGATTTGCAGAGAGGTGCTGTGAGAGCTCTGAGGTCTGGCACAGCCTAGTGCAAAACCTGGATCCATTCCCCAGCCTCACTCTGTTCCAGGAGCAGCTCAGCAGCAAAGCTGAAGTTTTGACAGGGCACTGAACCTGCTGCAAAGGAAATGTCAGTTTTGACATCCCCTTCATCCTTCCAGTGTGTTTTTCCCCTTTTTCCCAGGACTTTTACTGCTCACAGGAGATGAGTCAAGACATTTCCTTCTCCCCTTTCATAAATATTGCATCTCCCAAATGCAATTACCAAGGGCGAAGCAACACAAGTGTTTGCTAAATAAGATTATGTGATAATGTATTTTATGCCTGTGCTGTGACACCAGACAATCCCCCTATTAATAACAGCTCAATGATATGTGGAAGTTCTTAACACAGAGTGCTTTGGGGGATTGAGGATTTTTTTTT
>VZTT01024129.1:0-13221 GCA_013400855.1 Buphagus erythrorhynchus
TCTAATCACCCTTCCCGTTAGAAAGTTCTTCCTAATATCCATCCTAAACCGCCCCTGGCACAGCTTNGGCCCTGCCGGCGCCGTGCGGCTGCGGGGCGCGGAGCGGCTGTGCCGTCCCACCGTCCTGGTCGGAAATGGGGTGTGCTCGGCCCAACTCCGGCCCTTTCCGGTACCGGGGAAGGCTTGGAACAGCCGAATGCTGCTGGAAACAGTGCCACAGAATTAATTAGGTTGCAAAATACTTCTGAGATCATCGAGTCCAACCTATGACCCACCACCACTTTGTGAACTAGACCATGGCCACATCCAGCCTTTCCGTAAACATCTCCAGGGATAGCGACTCCACCACTACCCTGGGCAGCCCATTCCAGTATCTAATCACCCTTCCCGTTAGAAAGTTCTTCCTAATATCCATCCTAAACCGCCCCTGGCACAGCTTAAGACTATGTCCTCTCATCCTGTCACTAGTTCCTGGGACAAGAGACCGACCCTTAGGTGGCTACAACCTCCTTTCAGGCAGTTGTAGAGAGCAGTAAGGTCCCTCCTGAGCCTCCTCCAGGCTAAACACCCCCAGCTCCCTCAGCTGCTCCTCACAGGACTTGTGCTCCAGACCCTTCCCCAGCTCTGCTGTCCTTCTATGGACCTGCTCCAGCTCCTCGATGTCCTTTCTGAGTTTGAGGGGCCCAGAACTGGACACAGCACTCGAGGTGTGGCCTCAGCAGTGCTGAGCACAGGGGGACAATCCCTGCCCTGCTCCTGCTGGCCACACTATTGCTGACACAGGCCAGGATGCCACTAAGTTTTGACAAAGCCAAACACCGAGTGAATTTTCTGTCACCATTCACCATAAGGAATCCTAAAGAGGCATTCCTGAAGAATTTTAGTTTGTAGGAAAGTCCAGCATCAGAAAACTGCTTGTCTCTCAACTCTCTGGTGGCCCAAACTGCAGTGTCTGAAGTGAGAAAACAAATAAAAGAAAAAGGGGGTGAAATAGTGTTATAAATGAGTTGGTGTTTAGGGATGAGATTATAAATTACAAGTAGTACAAAGTAATTCGAGATCGTTAAAAAGCTGTTAGTACGCATTGTTGTTACAAATTGTTAAAAGAATTGTTGTTACTAAGTTATGTATCATTATACAGTTAATATAAGTAGTCAATACAAATGTATTTAGGAATGGTTAAGAAATTGTATAGAGTAGTGTTTAGTTGAATGAATGGTTATGTGGAGTTGTTGTTAGACTGTTACAAATAAGTTGTAAGTAGACAGATTGCCCAGTGTGGGTGTGCAGCCACTAGGTGGGAGAATAACGGAGTTCAATTGGTAAAATGGAAGGAACATTCTAGAAGGTGACCTAATGGGGTGAGGACGTCAATTTGACCTGTATTTGGAAGACGAACTGACCTATAAAATCCCAGAATTCCAGAACGATTGGTCAGAAATGCTCCTTGTTATGGACCAACCAGCGGCCTGGAAGGGAACCAGTCATGAAGAGGGTTGAAAAATGCACGAATCCACGAGACAACGAGGGTATAAAGACTGCCCCCGGTGCTCTGCACCTGGTCCTCCTGCGGAATCTCCATTCCAAGGGAGCACCCGGTGCCAGTGTGGGACTGGCACTGTCTGTTTAGTGTTACTGTTTTTCTCTGGCTTGTCTTGTGGGGCTCAGGCTACTCTCGAGGCCCCGTTCTCAGTTGTTAATTTTCTTTTATAAACGAGTTAACCTTCGACAGGTTGCCGGCCTTGTTTATAACAAGAGGGGTTAGCAAAGAGTTCTGTGAGACAGTGCTTACCAAAGCATATAAAACTACTTGAGAGCAACTGTGCTATTAATTATGGTTAGGGAACCCTAACAGGAGCTGGCTTTGGTGTTCAAAGGCTGGAGTGTAGCAAACGTGATACCAGAGGGAAGTTAGAGAAAAACTCATGATTTCCCCAGGGAAAAATGATAAAATGCATAATAAAATAAGGGAATTAGTGAGTGTAAGGAGATTTATTGTGAGAAAGAAGGAGCACATCGATGAAAATGATGCTGCACAGCTTTATTATGCAACTCACAGAGCTCAGGAGTTACTATATAGTTGTACAAATTGGTGCTGTTCTGAAATCTTCAAAATGTAATGTTGATTTCATCATCTGAAAAATAATATAATTGACATGGAGAAACAACAGAGATGCAACACAAGGATACTAAGTGATTTGCATATGAGAAACAGCTATTCAGACAAGGACTTGTCAGCTTGGAAAAGAAACGGTGGAAGAGGGAATGTACTAGAGGTCCTTAAAATCATGAGTGTGTGCAGAAGGTGAACATGGAGCTGTGCGTTCCCAACAACAGCTAGTGAGCACCAAAAGAGATTACCAGATGGGGTCTTCTCAGAAGACATATTTCTACATTGTGCCCCATGAGGCTGTGGAAGCATTCAGAGTGCTGGCAAACCACATGGTTTCTGAAGCAAATTCAGAAAATTAGTAAAAAAATATTTTAAGACTATCAAAAATGTACAAAACCACCTTTCCCTTAGTAAAGCCCTGAATTATATATTGCTGGACTCTGAGAAGGTACAGGGAACACTTCAGGTTCTTCTTTTCTTTTGTTCTTTTTTAGTTATTTTGCACTGGAGAGACAGCGCTGAGCTTTTTTGGTTTTTTAGGTTTTGGTGTGGCCTATTATGCCATTCTTACTTTCATGGAGAGACTCAGATCTTTACTCCTAGGAGTCTATCAAACAGATGGCTATACTAATGCTTTTTAGATATGTTAATCTAGTATGTAATATTTTGGCATTGATACAGTTTGTTTCATTTCCAGGGCACTGGTATGGTACTAGATCTCTGGCAAGTTTTGAGCATAAGTTCTTGGGTGCTTCCTCTTTTGAATGTGTGACAGACTTCCTTTCGCTTATGTATTCACTATGCGTTTAAAGTAACCAGTCAATCTACATATATATGTGTTTGTTTTTTATCTACCTATCCTTTGTACTTCTGTCAGTATGTTACACAGTTCTTTGCTAGGCAATAATAGAATATTTTTACCAAGGTTCTCAACTGTGCCTCAAGGAAAAGGGAGTCTTGTCTAATGCAGTGTCTATGAACATTGATCTGAAGGCAAGTCCAGAAGTGGAGGTAGGGGAGATTTAAACATACATTGAAAACTCTCAGTAAAAAAACCCCACAGGCTGCGTTTGAGCCTTTAGCTGAAAGGTAGTAGCAGGTTTTATAGATGCTAAAGCAAATATTCTGAAATATGTAATTCTACCTGCATGCTTCAATTCTACACTGGTACAGACAACAAAAAGTAGTAATTACAAGAAGATGTAATCCGTTATCAGACCAGACTAGGACTATCCATGAGAACACTAGGTTTGGTGCAGAGGCTCAGAGGCCTGCCACTAGGGCTAGAACACTTTTGCTTTGGAGGGGCAAGAAGCAGGCAAGGAGAAACACCTCTAGGTTGGGGTGAGAAGTACCTCCCTCCCATAGGCCTTTGCAGGCACATGTTAATCCCTTAAGTCTTATTGGTTAATACAGTTGATGTCACCCCTGTTCACCCCAGTTTAGCCCCTGTTTACATATATGTACCTTTCCTAGAATGTTCTTCCCTCTCCAGATCCTCATTGGTCCTGGTTTGCCTCAGTGCTCCACCGCTGTCACCAATTGGTTCTCCCAGTTGGTTGTCCCTCCTCTGCACCACTTTCACCCCCTCCCACTGGCCTTTGACCCTCAGATCCGCCCACCCTTGTCCCATATTTAACCCTGTGCCCTCAACCCCATCTCATCTTTGTCCCTGGACCCTCTTTGAGGCCCCATAAACCTTCCCTTTGATTTTCATACAAAGAGCTGTCCTTCGCCTTCTTCGTCAGCCAGTTTTCTTTTAAGCAAGTGTGCTCTGGGCTCCAAAAGCACTGGTCACTCACAGATGACCCCAGTGAAGCGCACTGCTTCAATCTGGGTTCCCACCTTTTTTATCACAGAAATGAATACACAGAATACTGAAACTGTCCCACGAATTTACAGTTTTGTCTTAAACAGTTGGAGTTTTGACCTCAGAGTTACTTTATGATTTACAAGAACTTAATTCTCAGATGGTGACTAAACTTCAGAATTCCACTGGTAGTTCATAGTTGTCTGTTCTTGTGCCAGTATTGTCTTGCTGTCAGTTGCTCCTCAGCATTTATCATCCCCGAGTACTTACAGAATGTACCACTTTATTTTTACAGCTGCTATTTTGCCAGTTTGAATACATCAGGGTGTTTTAGCCTTCATGCCACAATGAACTTCTGAAAATGACAGTGAATGGGGCTTATTTACATTAAGTAAACATAATGTAAAGGCCCTCTAAATATGCTTGTTATTTGGCTTAGTGATATGTAATGTCATAGTGCCTATAAAGCTAGGAATATAGCATTAACTATTAGACTGATATGATTTTTCTACAGTCAGTACTTGCTAGGATATACACGTAATTGAATGCTGCACTAGGAAGAAAGAGTTTTACAGGTTAATTATATCGAGAAAGGAACAAACTATGAAATTTACATTTCAGTTGACCTCCTAATCAAAAAGAAGTAAGAGTTCCAAAAGAGTGAAAGCCCTATAAACACCTAAATGTTTCCCAGCCATCCAAAAAATCTTGGAGGGATGGGGGCGGGGGGGCGGGGGGCGTGGCAGGAAGAAATCCGTCAATGCAGTAATTTTCCAGATTTAGGTAAAATACAAAAAAGAGCTGTATTCTCAAGTGTTGCTTTGGTAATTTAAAAGATTCCTTCTCAGCCAGTCCTTAATTTATTGATACAAATTGGATGTGAAATTTGGATGGTATTTTGTAAGGCTATATCACAGAGACAAATTCTCAGACATAGAATAAAGATGGTGGGCTGCTCCCTGGGACTTGACATGAAGCATATGAAAGATTCCTAGAACAAATAAGGAGGTTTGCTATTATTAAGTAAAGTCTGATCTTGTATATTGATTGTTGAGTAGTCCTTGTTTGTTTATTTGATGGGTGGATTTATGAGCCTATTTCCAGTTTGTGCAAACAACAGCTTTAACCTTTTGTATTTATTTTTTTTTAATCTTAAATTTCCAAGAGTGAGTTATGTCCCAGATAAACAGTTGCTTCCTCTAAAATGGTAAAACCTAGTCAATCAGTTTGTGTGTTTAAGACCTGAGTACTTGTATAAAAACTGGAGTTATTATCTCTACAATGCTACTTGACCATTACAGATGCAGAAGTGGGAAGAAGTGCTTGGAGCAGGTACAAACTTGGCTTGCTGCCTTCATGGAAGAAGCTCCAGAAATCAGCTCTGATTGTCCACATCAGCTGTCATTGTCTCCTCTTACAAGGTAGACTTCTTGTTTTCTGAGGAAGCCTAACAGTTTTTGTCTGTGCCTGTTTCAGTTTGAATGTTGATTTTTAAAGTAGCATACAAAACTGTAGAGTGTTTTGGTGGTCGTGTTCTGTGCCATTAATACTGGACAGACAGATATACTTTACATACTCTACCCTGGGATCCTTTTCTCAGGACTACATAACTATTCTGTGATGAACTAATATTTCCAGCTCATGAGCTCCAGGATTGCAACTGTTTGTTTATTAGTTTCCAAATAGTAAAGGAAACACTTTCCCATCTCTCCACCTGGCTGTGCCCACCATTAACCATGCTCAGCTCCTGCCACAGCGCCCCCTGCAGCCGCGGGGGAATCATCGCACCCACCCTGCCCGGCCAGGAGCCAGCAGCGCCCCTGTCGGCTGTGACTGGAACTGCACCAAGGGGAAAGCGCCTGCGGCTGAAAGAAGGCTGACTGGGTTTCTGGTTTGGTTTGTTGTTGTTGTTGTTTGTTTGTCTTGTTATATAGATATTCTAGTAAAGAACTGTTATTCCTTTGCCCATATCTTTGCCTGAAAGCCCCGTAATTTCGAAGTTATAATAATTTGGAGGGAAGGGGTTACATTTTCCATGTCAGTAAGGTTTCTGCCTTCCTTGGCAGACACCTGTCTTTTAAACCAGGATGGTAAGATAGCGGCATCAGTAGCCTCAGAGGCATTGTAGTCTTTTTTCTTCTCCACAAGCAGAATGCTGCCTGAGATTGCCAGCAGTAACTTGTTTGTTCTCCTGTTTTCCTCCTTTGACTGATGCATGTTTTAACTTTCCACTTCTGTTTTGCAGAGTAGTATATTCTAAACAGACAAGAGGAAATTCCTATCTCATATTTTCCTATTTATTTTAATATATATTATGTAGGCTATTAGTACATTAGTACTAATTACTACATTTACAATATTAGTAAAAAAACCCCAAAACCAAACAGAAAAAACAGCTTTTTAATAGCCATTGTGAGCAATATTGGGAAAAAAAGTTGCACATGCTTGTGAGATGTATGTGTATTTCTCATTATTTGTCTTTTTGTCATATTGTCAAAAAAAGTTACTGCTACTCTCAGTCCTTGTTTGTATTTCATTGAACATGGAAAAATTATGAAGGACATTTATTTCCTTCCATAAAGAAAGTGTAACATTATGGATTGCATAGTCTTACAAAATTGTTGAATGTTCTCATCAATGAGATGGTTTTGTTCATCTTCCAGTGTGAAGTTCATGATTAAGAAAATGACATGACGTAAGTATGGGACCTTTTTCAGGAAATGAAAAAGCATGTAATACTTTTTGAGCTGAGGCAGTGGCCAGTTTTTTTTCCTACCCTGTAATTAAGAAATCACTGTTTTCATATCCACAGCAAATGTGCTGACACAGCACCACTTTTATTTTGCATTTATGAATCAGTGATAATAGGATAGACATCTATCCTTGTTAAGTTTTAATTGACCCAGTAAGACAATGTCTTTGATGCACTATGACCCCAGAGGCCTATCGTGGAAGGAAAAGACAGCAGCATGCTGAAAAATAACAGCCCATCATGAAATTGAGAGTATGACTCAACAACATGCTAATAAGCAGGTGTCTGTGTCATTCATGATGGCATGGAAGGCTTATGCATTTCCCCTCTGAGCAGTCTTCACTGCCTGCAGTTCAGGCTGAGATTGCAGCTGTGAAGGGGTTAAAAAGCCAGTTTATCTGACCTCTGTACTGAAATTCTGTTGTGGAGGTTTGTGATTTTCCCAAGCAATGTAGAACTGTACTACTGAACACAGGCTTCTTGCTCTTCTTGCATCTCTGGGGAAATGCAGCTCTGGACTACGGAAGACAGTGTTAACAACGAATATCCCCAATGCTTCCTGATCCTACCCTCACTTGGCAAAGCTGCCCAAAAGATACTGTTTAAAAACACAGTCCTCTTGCGTGTGTTCAGATAGGTCTTTCTTGAATGTGTGAGAGCAGTTTAAGGTTTCCATCTCCTACTGTGATCTCCACAGCTTATCTGAGTCTCAGAAAAAGTACTGGTAGGGTAAATTTGGAGTTAAGGCTGTGAACTGAAGCAGGATTCACATTTGCTGCAGCTGACTCATCCAGAAGCAGTGGACACAGCAAAGAGTACAATGGTGTGAACTCATATCTCCCTGACATGAATGACCAAAGCTCATTTGAAAGCATCTGAAGTGCTTTACTTGCCAACTAGAATTTCTGACTTGTATAAAGGATGACGTGGTATACACAGGAAAGGAACTTTCTGTTACTGTCTCTTTGGGAATAGGCAGCAAAACAAGGAGTATTACTATACTTATAACTATAGCTCACCTACATCCTATCAGTAGAGCTTGTCTCACAAGTTAAGTAGGATATGGTAGGGTTCAGGCTTAGAGAAGTGTGACTGGTGTGAGCAGAAGTACACGATAGATTCCATATGGTTTAGTGAGCCTCAGTATTGTCTGGAAAACAGCTAAGTGTGTAAAAAGTGGTGTACAGACTGATGAGTGACTTGGAAAGGGATACTGGGGAAAGGCTGTTTGCTCTCTTTTCCCAATTAAGTACAAGCATTCAAAGAAGTCAGTAGAAGTCATATTCATAACAAAAAGAAAATGTGTTTTTTTTTCAATTCAAGAGGAAATTAAACTGTAGAACTCCTAGCATCTGGGTGTTGCAGCTGGCAGAAGTGGTCACAGAATTCAAGTGGGTTACTAAGTATTTCACAGTTATGCCTAGTTCAGGAAATCCTGAAACCATAACTAGGTAGAAACTCTATCTGAGACAGGTTAGTGGGTTAGATAAGCTCTGACTGAGAATACATATTTTTATGTCTCTAAAGTTTCAAGTTGTGAGAGCCTTGATGCTGTAAGAAAGGAATCCATTAAGTTTATGACTCCAACTGAGTGGTAATGCCAGCCCTCCTGAGTTTAAGACTGCCATTCAGAGAGACCTGGATGGGCTGATGGGAACCTTGCTAAATTCAACAAATATCCAAAGTCTTGCACCTGGACAGGAAGGATTTATGGCAATATTAAAGTGTGGTTTGAATTCTTAGTGTACAAGGAAGACATGGAGAAACTGCAGTAAGTTCAGTAAAGGGCCATCAGGATGGCTGGGACATTTGTCCTTTGAGGAGAAATTGAGGTAACTGGGCCAAGCAATGGAGCAGGTTTCCCAGAGGGCTTGTGGAATATCTGTTCTTGGAAGTGTTCAATATTTGCTTGGAAGCAAATATTGTCTGAGTTCAGTCTTGTACCTGACTAGACAAATTTCCAAGATCCTTTCCAACTGGATTTATCCTTTAATTCTAGGAATTTTCAGCTAGATCACCTCTCTGAATTAAGTCAGTGCATGACTTCTGAGCACCAGTGCCTATGCAAAGCAGGGACAGGGCCACATTATTGAAGAAGGAGTGAAAGCTCATCTGACTTGTACGAGTGTAAGGTGTTGTGGAATTGGTCTGTGCCATCTTTCCCCTTGTGCTGTAGACCAGGACAGTGTCCTGAGTGTGGAACAAAACACCCGGAACAAAATCACCTGCAACCTTATCTTTTAGAGAAGAACAGGCTTCTGCCTTCCTGGGACCTGGGTTAAAGATATGATGAGAAAACATCATACTCTGGTATGACTCTCAGATTGTTACCTGTTACTGATTTTTCGTGTAGGCAATGGTGAAGTTGCAACAAGGAACCTAAGGGCAATCAGGAGAGACTTCAGAGCCTTGAGACAACAGGTTAAGGGATCAGGAGCAGAAGTAGTGTTCACTCTCCTTCCAGTTAGAGGAAATGATGAAGGAGGAAACTGGAAGAACCAGCAAATTGGTATGTAGCTGTGAGCCTGGTGCCACTGGCAGAATTTTGGGGTTTTTGATCATGGGTTGGCCTACGTGACACTGAGCCTGCTGGCAGCAGATGCGATGCACCTGTCTCAAAGGGGAAAAGAATCTTTGCATAACGGTTAGCAGAGCTCACTGAATGAGCTTTAAACTAGATTTAAAATGGGAAGGGGATAAAACCAGGCCCTCTTGAGATAAGCGTGGGGGTGGCATGCCAAGGTTTGAAGGATCATGTGCTAGTGAGGTCCACGATGTGCTCATTACATGGAGTACATTTGAAATATCCTTATAAAAATGTGCATAGCATGAGGAATAAAAAAGAAGAACTAGAAGCTCTGGCTCTGTCCCATATCTATGACATCATTGGCATAAGACAAAAATAATGGGATGAGTCCTATTATGGGGTGCTGTAATGGATATAGATTTTTCAGGACAGATAGGCAGGGCAGGCAATTGCAAAATGTCAGAAGTCAAGTGGCACAGAAGACTGGCTCAGCTGAGCAGGGATCTTCTAGATCTTAGGAAGAGGAGGAAAATGTATGGACACAGGAGACAAGGACAGGCAACATGGGAGGAGTACAGAGACGCTGGTCATCACTGTAAGGATAGAATTCTTGTTGCCAAAACTTGATTAGAGTTATAGCCCTTCTAACAATAAGGGCTTTAAGAAATATGTTACTTGCAAAAGGAGAATTGGAAGTAATATTGGTCTGTTGCTGCTGGGGTCAGTCACCTCCTAAGAAGGGACATAGACAAAGCAGAGAAATTTAATGCCTTTTTTGCTTGTTTTCAACACTGATGATGGCAGATTAAGTATGAGTCAGCAGTGTCCTGGCAGCCAGAAGGGTGAACCGTGTCCTGGGGTGCATCAGGAGCAGCATTGCCAGCCAGTCAAAGGTGATTGTCCTCAATGCTTCACTGTTGTATCCTCCACACTATTGTATGCAGTTTTGTGTATCACAATATAAGAAGGACATCTAAGTATTAGAGGGTGACTAGGATGCTGAAAGTTCTTGAAAGCAAGACTTAAGAGAAGCAGCTGAGATCACTTTGCTTGTTTGGCCTGGAGAAGAGAAAGCTGAGAGTTGACCTCATGGAAATCTAAACCTTTCTCAAGGCAGGCAGCAGAGAGGGAAATGCTTATCTCTCTCTGGTGACTAGCGATATGTCACAAGGAAATGGAATGAAGCTGTTTCAAGGGAAGTTCAGACTGGAATTAGGAAAAGGGTCTTCACTGAGAGGGTGGTTGGTTACTGGAACAGGCTCCTGAGGGAAGTGGTCACAGCACTAAGCCTGACAGAGTTCAAGGAGTGCCTGGTCGATGCTTTTAGTCATATGGTTAATTTTACATAGTCCTGTGAGGGGCAGGGAGTTGAACACAATGATCTTTATGGGTCCCTTCCAACTTGGTTTATTCTAGAATTCTGTGAATAGTTTACTACTAGGAATGCTATCTTCCAGAATGCTACAAACACTTAGTTTTTAGTGCAGCATTTATAGAAGTTACTGATAGAATCAACTGAATTTCTCATTATTTAATGCCCTTTTTATGTATTGTACATTCTAATAAAATGATTGATCCTAAAAATTGCTTTGTTTTAATTCTGTTTGTCCATTTCCATTCTCTTTTTCAAATATGTTTAAACATCATCTGGACTAAGAACTGCAAAAAGGTTTTGCATACTTTCAGCTCTGCTTAGCTAACCTGTTATCACAGTAAATGGGTGGACGAAGTGCAGCAAAGTGTAACTCTCAGTACATGTGAAAGTAGATTGTAGGCAATCAGTGAAGGAACAAATGACAAATGTTAGATAAATGCCCATTTATGTTCAAGTAGAGCAAACCCATTTTGATTGTTTCTATTGCTCGTTGTATGTTTTTAGCCATGAGGGACCAAACTAATCTTTTACACAATTCTAGTGAAGCTAGTAGTGATTATGGGCCAGCTAATATTAAATGGAAAAAAATTCAGGAATGGATTATATGGAAGAAGGTAAATGGCAGATGGGAGACTTGTGAGTGCTAAAGATTAACCGATTTGCTTTTCAGTTGCTTGAAGTTGGATTCTAATTTCACTTTCATCCAGGCAGAGATAAAATATATTTGTATCATCAGAATACAATGAAACCTGTGACAAGAGTCAGCAACTCTGTCAGACTGCTCAAAACAGAGCAAAACAAGATAAAAGGGTGCTCTGCAGTTAAGAGTGAGCTACAGATATATAGATCACTTAGTAGGGACTTGCAATATGAACAGTATTTGTTATGCAGTAACCCAATGGATATGAAAATTTAAAGTGATACAAAGATCTACTGGAAAAGCTGAAGAAATCCACAGACTGAAAGATACTGAAACTCAGAGACAGGTAACAGGACTGTTATTTGACTTTCATAAGGCATTCCATAGTTTTATATCAAAGATTGTTTTGTACAAAGTCTGAGATAATTTTGAAGTGGTTATCTAACTACTTACGTTTCTGCATTCTTTCACCTAATGCTGTTTTGATACAGTGTAACACAAAGCTAGACACCATGTTGGTCAATGTGAACTAAGAGATTAACTTGTTCTTACTGCATTATGTTAATTTGCCACATATATGTTACATTTCCATATGCCTATTGAAAAATCTTAAAAATCTATTTTTTCAGGAAGCCCAGCAGCATTACATAACATTTCCAAAATTAATTTCTGTTCATCTAGTTGAAGTTTTCACATCTGTTTTTGCTGGCTGGTCTGAAGTCGGCTTCAGACCCATGACTAGACTTTTTCTGGTAATTTTGGGTGCCTATCTTTCAGGGTGGCAAATACAGAGCATTTTTGTTGCTAAGGTATGGACCTATAGAGAAGTCACTATGAAATTAATCTGTTAATTTGTAGCATAGAAGATTGTTCAATAGCTGCCAAAAACTCTTACCTAGAAACAAGTGAATGATTGATTATCCTTTCTCACTACTATTGAAAAAAATATATTTGCAAGAAGCAAAGTATGTATGTGTAGTTGAATGACGAATTCGTTCCCTGTTCATGGTTTATATTAACTTCTTTTGTCTTGCTAAGTTGCTTATAGTCTTAGAAAATATCATCTGCCTTCCTCTGAAACAAGACATGTAGAGAGGTTTGGGTTGAACATCTCAAATTGTTAACGGATTTGGAAAAATAAGGCCTAACCCAAAATTCTCAAAAATGGCAGAGCATCAGGGCAAAGAAATAGCTCATGGAACTCTCATGTAGGACTTGCAGATAGCAGCAAAAATGTGTCAGGCAATCAGGGAGTGAATATATTACTAGGAAAAAACTTGCATCACTAGACTTGTTCAAATAAAAAGTACTGTATAGAGTCTCAAATGGGATTGTAAAAGTATTCATGTTCTAGGAATAAGCTCAGTGATGTGGAATTCATCTGCTTTGCCTTCCAGTTGGAACAAGGAGTTCTTACTAGCAATATATTGGGTTATAAAAAGTATTTTAATGTCTCTTAAGGCTGAGGAAGAGACAAGGTGTTCTTACAGAAAGAAACTTCAGGAGCAGCAAAGCTTGGGAGAAACAATTGAATGAGGGAGGTCTGTATCTTTTTGAGTGAGGTCTATGTCCTTTCTATTTCCTATAAGGGAAGCGCTTTGGATCTAGAATGTAGATGTCTTATTAGAAACCTGGAGTAGTTATTACTGGAATGATGTATGCTTTCCAATAGTTTGACAAGTCTACTACAAATTAGACTCATCATAATTCTAGTGTAATAAATGTCAAGGACATTTTGAATTTTACAACTAAACCAAGGATAACATTTGTCTCCTCTTGTTTTAAATGCAGAGACCTTAAGTAGTTGGACACACAATTTTTATACAGTATATCCATGATAAAATATCTTTGAAGGTGAAACAGGCTTAAGAAATTATCCCTTTCATACACACAATGGTAATACTGATGTGATTTGCAATCCCTGCTTAGTGGCAGTAAACTGTTGGATGTTCACCATGCCTAATCTGTGTCCAGGTTAACAGGAACATTTTCTCCCCCAACACG
>VZTT01024133.1:5512-20100 GCA_013400855.1 Buphagus erythrorhynchus
TAAGCACCATTCTTTCCCTTGAGATTTTTTTTACATTCTCACTGATTTCTTAGAAGATCAAGATGAAGCTCTAGCTGGTTTCACATAGATGGTGTGTGTATCCATGATGAGTACCACTTCAAAAGTCTGCTGGCAGCATCTCCTGCAGGCATTTCTGATGATCATGGGCTCAAGAGCCTGGCTCTCCGGAGTGGAATACCTCCAGAGAGCTGTAACATCATTTACATGAAGTGTTTTCTTCTTTTCTGATGGGAGTTCTTTAACTGATTGAAATGTCTCTGTAGCCAGTTTTCATTCTCCTAGCGCCAATATTTAGTATTCTGTTCATGTTTGTCAAATGACATCACTTAGGTAACAGGAATCATGAGATGAAGATTGAGTTTGCAGAATAATTAGATGCTCTGCTAACCTGCGAACCTAGAAATATACTTGTTTTTTTCCTGTCTCAGGTTTATTAATTCACAGTAATAATCAGATATGCCAAATATAGAAAGCATGCACATTTTTAGCAGTTAAAACTTACAGGCAATGTGACATTTGCTGACTAACTTCACCCTTTTTATTTCAGAGGAAGACACAGTGTTCCAGGAAACCCAAAGATGGTTAACCCTCAAAAAAGATCAATTAAAAAGACTGTAGGAGTGAACCAGCTTCCACAACTAAAGCACTGATTTAATATTAATGCTAAGAACTTCCAGTCACTTAAAAAAAAAAATTTAATTTGACTGAAAGTTTCTAAATTGAAAATGAAAGTATTTGTGTCTTATTGCAATGCCAGACCCAGATTGGAATGTCTTCTTGGCTGCCTTAGTGTAAGTGTTCCTCTGCCTAATGGAATTGCTCTTCTAGTTGCCATCTTTGTACTGGTGATCTCTGACCCTTTCCATTCTGCTTCACATCAGTGATTCTGAGTGTGAGGGTGGTGGAAGACTTGGAGAATATTTAATGTCTTTATACACTGTGTAGATCCTTGAACTATGCAGCCATGGAAAACAAACAAGCCTCTAGCATTTCTGACCTCTCAACCAAGAAAAAAATGGCAGACTGATGTAATCTGAAGTATTGTCTAAATAGAATTTTTTTTAAAAGCTGGCTTGCCACAGATCCTGTGTTGACTACCACTTTATATCTGTATGAATTAGAAGCACGGCACCATTTCCAGCTACTTTAGGTACCAGTAATGGATAGAAATGACAGAGAAACTGAGCACTTTTTATTAAGGAATCTTCTGAGCCTATCTTGTGGAATGGTTGTTTATTTTGAACACTATGTTTGTGCTATAAAGAAACACATATCCTGGTATTAGTATGTTGCTCTTTGGAATTTGAACTCTCAGATGAACCCTTGTATCCATGGTCTTGGGATCATAAAAATCTCTGTCTTCTTCAGAGGCATTGATCCTTGTACTTTTAGAGTCCAAAATAGTGCCAGTCCTAAAAGTCATCTCTTCAGTGAAAGTAGAACTACTTTGTCTTTTCATTCTTAAGCATGCAATTATTGTTGCAGTTTTATTACCTACATTTTAGTCATTAAATTTGAGAAAATTTTTTCAAGTGGCAACAGGAAAAATGTTTTGGTAATGAAGCTTCAGTCCTCTGGGTTACATCTTAAAAGCTCTTGGCAAGCAAATGTGGTTGCTTGACTGCCCTTTATTATTTTAAGAGCATTCCTAACTCTTAGCAATAAAGTTTTTTGCCTCTTTAAGAGCAGTACTAATAGTTCCTTATTACTGGCAGCATTAAAGTGACATTGTAATTAAACTCACAGTAGAAGACAAACCAGTGGTGTCATTCTAAAATGCAGAGAGTAAAGACCTGCAGCATGGTACAGCATATTCAGTATGGAAATCCCATTTTTTTCTCTTACATAGTATGAAATTCATTACAGATATTTGAGATATTTGTCATGTTACCATGATGCACATGGTATCATTCTTTCATAAGCAAGGTGATCTGCCAGGCCAGTTTTTTCCTCACAGCATAGCACAGCTGGTTAGGTAAGCACTCTTCTGCTCGTGTTTTTCACATGAAAAGTGTCCAAATGTTCATTGTGCTGGTGTTTGTCAGTGTGGTGAAGGATAGGGGAAAAATCACCATAATGGTTCTGTTGGCATAAAAGACAAGGGATATCTGCAGTAGTCAAGAAGATCCAGTTCCTGGATTCATGCAGCAAACATTTTCTACTGCTGTCTCTTAATCAAATGTTAGTGCACTCAAGTCTGGTCGGTGTAGCACCTCAGAATAACTGGAAACACTGCACAAATATGACAGAAGATTTTTTCACAACAGAAGACTCGGATGCTTCCCTCAAGGATAGTCCTCACTGAGGACTTAAAAAGAGACTTTTTTTGAAGACTTAAAAGAGACATTTATTGGTAGAGGAATGACCTGGGAGAAGAGCAGACTATATCCTATTTAGTCCCTGTTTCACCTTCCCAGGACCAATTTGATTTAATTTGGGATTCAAAATGCAGTAGTATGATAATTAATTGCTAAAACATGTGGTGTTTGACCATTCTAATTGTATGTCCACTGTAATCTTTGTCGTGCAAAATGATTATAGTTCTGTACTCATACTCTTTGAATTACTTGGCATTTCATTTTCTTCCTGGTTTTATAAAAATAAGGACAAACCTGATAATTATATTTGATTACTCCAATTTCTTTGCAACAGCAAAAAGAGAGTTTTTGGTTTCAAAAGTGTACTGTCTCTTTAGATCTAAATAAAAATTTTACACTTCTAGCTTTCCCAAAACATGTAGGAATTTTTTGTTTGATTTGGTGGGTTTGGGTGAATGAATGTTTTGAAATTCCTGGATTTATCTTGTGTGGGCTTTTCTTACTGTTGTCCTGTGAAATGCGGTTTGTTGATATTTGTGGCAATAAACAGTTAGACGGCTTTATATAATATCTTCTATATGAATATTTCATCACATTTAGGATTAATTAATCATTCAAAGCATAGTATGCAGTATTATTTTGGGCCTAGAAGACAGAATCGAGCAAGGTTTATTTAAAGGGGATATGACAGTGTAGTGATGTCTGCTTTTCCCCTGATTTCACAACAGGGTGATCTTTTGTAATGCTGCCAACCATTTCAAGATAAAGTCTGCCTCCTCTCAAATCTCTGTGCATCATACATGACTCTGAAAGAATCTGAAACCAAAAATGGGAAACTGAATTGCTGATAATTGTGGTCAGTGATTGAATGGAGCTAAACAGAGGAAGACAGGATCAGAGATGAAGGTTTGAGTCTGGCCAAACTTTTTCCTTCAGTGTAGAAAGTGTACTTGGGATTCCAGATATACTGATAGTAGTGTGTATGTGGCTTTAATTGATGGACTGGGAAATTTGATATCCTAACTCAGCACTTGAAAGTATGCTTCCTTTACATGGTTACTAATGTAATTCCACTAATTTCAGATGAGTCATTATTTTGAGGTAACTAAGGCATTTTAAGTATTTACCTATAGTGTTTCTGGAAAATATAAATTTAAAATCTCAAATGCTGGTAAGCACACATTTCTTATTTCCAAAAAAAAGAATCCTTTCTTTTTTTCTTTAAAAGTCTCATGATTAAAGATGATATTGAGTCATGATATTTATTTTTAATTAATAATTTTAGCATCAGTGTACTCTTCTATGATGCAATAAAATGAAAATGTTTATTGGACAGTCATTGACTGTGTGAATGATTATTGTGTAATTATGCAGCATAACCACAGGCTGCAGAGAACTAAGGTGTTGATCTTCCTCATGTTCAGGATATCATTAATCATAAGCGAGGTATTTTGTTGCTTAAATACTTTGTCTAATAGGTTCTCTGTATTTAAACTGACTAGGTGGTACAGTTGACAGTTTCCCTGATTTCTATGATATTCCATCTCCACTGGTAAAGATGAAGCACATAATTTAGTCTTAATACATTTCCAGTAGAGGATGATGCTGTGCAGCCCTTTTTACAAATGTGATGCAGACATAGTAGCAAGCAAATAAATAAATTAATAAATAAGCAAGTGAACCTCTGTTTTATTAAGCTTCTGCTGTTTTTTGCCAGGCTGGTGTCAAACATAAACTGTACTTTGACCTAACTCTAGTTGGAAGCAGATATAATGTGCATGGACTACAATTATAGCTAATTGCCACAGTTTCATCTCTTTACACACAGGTGTCACACTAATGACACTAGCTCTAGACTGGATAATGAGGCTTTTCAAAGGTGGCAGTACCCTATTTACTTGGCAGATCAGTTTAACCCTCTCTTCCAAAAATACAAACACTGGATTTAGTTCTTTATAGGTTACATCTTAGAATCCAGTTTTCCTGCACTTCACTAATCTGTGCCATAAATTACCAACTAAGACCCATGAGAGATCAAATGAGCCTCTCATGCCTACAGGAGTAGCATGCAGGTGGGGCCAGGCTTTGCCTCTGGTTCTGGGAGCAACTCAGTGCATCACCCCACAGAAAGGCCTCTCACAGGCTCCATTTCTAGGCTGGTAAAGTTCCTCTGCTCTGGTTCCCATGTAACTTCTCACCCCTCCCTTTGTTGCCTGGGAGAAGATGAATTCTGCTTCTGGAATCCATCTGTAATTTGGAGAGAACAGTATGTTTCTGGTGCTGAGAAGTGACACAAAGATAAATATACCAGTGCTGGAGGGAAGCCAGCTGGTAAAACCACAATGAATCTGAGTAAGTCTGACCTAAATCAAATGGGTTTTCTTTTGTCTTACAATGAAGATGGATAATATTGGTGCTCTGTTGGTGCAGAAACAGCTGTGGCTGCTGCATCTTTCTGAAGAGATTTACCACTAAAGGCTGATGTCAGGGTATTTCCTGATGAACACAGCCCAGTGTGACACAGCAGTGACACCAGTTGCTGTGCATGTCTTGTCACAGGGAAAAATGTCAGCTCTGAAAAGAGAAGGACCCCATGTGAGATCCAGGACAAGCCTCACTCCCACACCACTGTAGAACAGGTGCTTCCCCCTGCATCTGTCTGATCCCTCCACACAACAAGCAGGTGTCCTGTGGGGAATCTGCTCAGGAATGATGTGGTGCAACAGAGCAATGCAGACTGGGGACCAGAAAAATTGGACACAGCTGAAGGGTTATTCTGGGGGAAGGATGAACCAACAAGGCTGTGCACTCTTGACTTGTCCTGTGCTGATTAGGAATAAGATACTGAGAAATCTTAAAAAAAGATGAAAAGAAAGAAAATTAGCCTGGGAATCATCTGTCCCAGTTTGCAGCTTAAAAGTCATACATTTAAGTCAGAACTAATCATTGTATACTCAATGAGTAGTCAATGGGAAAAAAAATCAGACACCTTCAGTATGCAGCTCCTCTCATTCTAACAGAGATGCTTAAAATGGATCAGATGACACATCAACTGGATTTCTTTCCCCTGACTAGAAAGAGAATATAGGATGATAAATTTGGGATAGCCTGTCCAGCATGTAGAAAGGTAAGCTGAACCCTGTTCTTGTAAATTTCTTTATTTTTCTTGCTTTGGCTGGGGACAGTGACACCCAAGATCAGTAGATGGTCTCAGCCAAGAAGTAATACTGAGCTGCAATTTGACTCTCCTTTGGGCTGATATCTTTATCTCGCAGCAGCCCAGCACTCAACAGAGGACCTGTTCTTTAGGCACTGAATTTACAAGGACCACAGATCTATTCTCATGTTGCATCAGTACTTACAAGGACAAATTATCTTTCTTTTTTTTCTTCCCTTTGAGTACATTTGGCAAGCTCCATGTTCTTTTGAAATCAAACCAACAAGCTGCTGCATTATGCTAAAAAACCCTCCCTAAAACCTGTAGACCTCCAATATATAGGTGGGAAAATACAGCCCATAGATCAATTTGCTACAGACTTTAGGAGAAAAATTGATGCAATTGTGATAGGAATCAATATCCCAGAGATCAATCCCTTTTTGTGTGTTCCTGTCTCTTAAAAAGCTGAGCCAAGATTTTACTGATGACAAGTCAAATTATTGCCTGGGCAAATGTGTTCTTGGAGGATTAAAATAGTTTGCAATTCCTGCCAGGCCTGCAATGGCTGACAGCATAATTTCATTAGTATAATACATTCCTAAGGCAAGAATAATTTGTCCAAATACACTTAAAATGTTTGGATGAAATCATCTACCTTGCCTTAGGCTGCCATCAGAAAGCACTTATCAGGCCAGACCTTCAGTCTCATTGACACCTGTGCAGTGAGGATGGACACTGCTCCTGTGCCACGGCTCAGAGAGGTGAGACCTGTGTCCTTCAGTGACAGGAGGGGAGAGGAGAGGAGAGGAGAGGAGAGGAGAGGGATGACCACACATCTGTGCTGAATTTTCTACTGCAGACATCTGGAGCAAAGCACCAATCCTGGAAACATACTGTGTTGTGCTGTGCTCATTGCTGCCTTGGCCAATAATGTATCAATGGCTCCAATGGCTGGTGTTTCTGGGTGTACCCACAGACATGCTGAGCTGGAAAAGTAATAGGAATTCCTCACAGTCCAAATCAACAAAAGGCTTGAAGGGGATGGAGGAAATCTCTTGTTCCAGCCTAATCAAAACTAGAAAACAACAAACTTGATTTTGTAAAACCACACTCGGTTCCTTGGCTCTGCATTGATGCTTCAGTCATCCTGGGCTGGGCCTGACCCTGGTTCCCCTCACACGGCCTGATCCCCAGCTCCACTTGCAGGCAGATGTCCTGTCCCAGCCTTGGCTGTCCCTGTCCCCAGGGATATACCCCTGGTGCTCCATCCCCAGTTTGTACTGCTCCTGGTGATGGCAGTGAGATGGTCCCTGCCCTGCCCTGCCCAGGGATCCCCTGCAGCTCCCAGTCCCCAGTGTCAGGGGTCACTGGCCACTGCCCATCCTGTCAGATTTGCACAATTTGGTGGTGCTGACATAAATAACAATTTGCTGACTGCAGGAGCGATTTACTTTAAGCACTTTAGCACCTGCTGTTGCTCATTATGGGATTAGCATGCCCCAGATTGTTCCTGGCAGTCTGGGGTTTACAGTGTTAGCACATGGCACGTGTGTAAGAGTTACCTTACAGGGGTGGTGGGTTCATGCACTTGCTCTGTCCTTTCCATGACCCTGCTTCATGCTAAGATCTCTCACATAACTGGAAGCCACATGTTTTAGACATGGGACAATCAGAAAAAAAATCAACAATTAAATCAACATGAAGGCTTTTAATGGTAGATATTAGCATCTGACAGTATCTCATGGTTCAGGATAGCAGCACATTCTCCTCTGTTGACTCATTTTGTCACTATGTGGATATCATTGCAATTAGCTTTTCCTGAGAAGGATAAGAAGGATATAAAGATGGAGCTTGTGCTGAAGGCTCTGCAGACATCTGGCATTTCACACTGTTCCCCTGGGCTGGCATTCAGTGGGGGAAGTTATAATAGTTTTTAGGGCACATATTCCAAAACTCTTGGCAAAAATAGCTGTCTCACTCCTCCTCGTAATCTCCCCTGCCTACTTAATTTCTTAAACTGCTGGTTCTTCTGTTTGCTGATGTCTGCAGCACATCCTTTCTCACTGCAGCATTTCACAGGGCTGCAGACTTAGAGCTTCAACTTCTTTTATTAAGTTGGTCACCTGCAGCCTGAGCCATAGAAGAGTTCAATTATTATTTTATGGCCTGGTAACTGTCTGTTTCCTAGTGCCAGCACCAGCCACAGTGGTGCCTGCTATGTCCTCTCTGAATTGTCTTTCCTGTCTCCTCTCACCATCAAAACTTTCACTGGAAATTACATGAATTGTACTGCTTAGGATGGCTCTATGGACAACTATCACTTAGGAGCAGTGCCTATGGCATTTCTAAGTAGGAAAGATGGGCAAAGATACAGAAAATGGGAAACAGAACATGCTAACACAACAGAGAACAAAGCACCCTGCAGCTTTCCCAGCCAGTGCTCTGATGAGGTGCAACAACAAAAGAACCCCACCGACACAAAAAAATCCCCAACCCAAAATGATCCCCACTAAAATCTAAATAACAGGTTTATGCAGTGAAAGACAGAACTGGTCCATACAAGTTTTGAATTGTTTTGAGGAAAAGTTTTGTAGAAAACATTGTAGAATCAAAATTCATATAAACTTCAAATTTAAATAAGCATTGGTACAAAGCAGGGGAAAAGAGGGAAGGTTACCCTATAAAAGCCTTTGAAAGGTTTACTTAAGAAATACCTTTGAGGAACTATTTTAAATCTAAAATAGTGCTCAGAGGCAAGGAAGATACTTCTGCTACAGAACAAAAGAAGTTCGCTGAGGCTATAATTTCTTTACTTGTAAAGATAAAGTTTAACAAGTTTAACAGACTGGTAATATTCTTATATAAAGAAAAAAGAGATATTCTAAAGTAAACTTGCATGCTTTTGGCATTCTTTTGAGCTGTGGAGTGTAAGCATAGCTGAGTTACTTGCCCCATAACACCCATATAACGGTGTGAAGATGGCCTAAGAGCATCTAGTAGATTTCTGGACCCCTAAAAAAAATAGTCCAGATAATATAGAAGGTATTTTATGCTAAGAGCCAGATTTTCAAAGGACTTTACAGAGTAGATTCAAAGAGGGTCTGAATGATATAGGACTGACAAGTTGTTTTCCAGAAGGGGAATGCGCTGCTGACTCTCTGTATGTTGCATGGGAAAAGTTAAAAATTGTAGGATGAGATTTGCAGTAGCCAGATGCTGAATGGGGGGAAACATAAGCCAGCCAGCTAGAAGTCCAGGATGATGACCAGAAATGGTGGAGAGATCCTGTCAACTCTGCTTTATCTTATCTGACCCAAGTGGGGAGAGCTTCCATTTCAGTTATTGGCCACTTCATGATGAAATGCAACTTAACCAGAAAATTCTGCACTGTGCTCGATTTCAGAACGCTCAAATGTCCTTCGAACAGTTTAGCCTTTAGAGGGTTTCTTGTTCCTGGAGTTTTCTACAGAGCAGAAATGAACGCATCACTGATGTAATTGCCTGTACATTGCAACACACATGCTTTTCACAGTCATTCAGAATTCTCTGGTGTTTGACAAACAGAAAACACCCTGCTGAAATGGTTAAATAAAATAGGTTATTAGTTGCCTTTTTTAAAAAAATACCATTTCACGTTTTGAAATGTATGTGTATAAAAATACTGACAGTAATCTTAATCAAGAGAAAGAAATAGGTTTCCTTATTAAGGAATGCTGACGAGATTTTGTGTAACCTTTTCACCCACTCAAATCAACAGGCAAATCAACATTTTGATTATGCATATCTGAGAGCAATGCTCTTACCAGTTTAGTTATTTCACTTTGTTGTTGCCCAAGAATCATTATTTTAAATATAACAGGTCAGTCTCCCTCTTCTATTTCTTCACTGACCTTAAACATAACTGATATTTAAGAGCCTGAAGTTGTGCTTTTGACAATTTTAACAAAGCAGTGGTATCAAAAATCTTTTGTCTATGAGCTGATTGGTCAGGCTGGTGACTCTTGATAAATTCAGGCTTCTTCAGTGTGTGTAGAAATACCAGAAGATTTTCTCTCCAGGTATGATACTGTTATCAAATAAGCATTTTCTATTTGTATACATCTTGTCCTGCATTTTTAGCCAAGGCTGTGCTGGAAGCATTAAAGGTAACAATATCTAAAGTTATTTTGTGGCATCCGACTCTTAGCTGGGTAGTGGAAACACAAACCAGAGATATGCAAATAGTTTTCAAGAAAAACTTCTTGATTTTTCTTGTAGAAAAGATAGGAAATTGAAGTCAGTCTAGACAACATGTACATGCAGCTTTTCTGGAATAAAGACATTATTTGATATTGGGGAAAAAAGAAATATAAAAAATTACACTACTAGATGTTAATGCTTATTTTTCTAAAATATGTATTTTATTTTCTACTAAAAAAATGGACACATCTATGGGAAAGTACATAATACCAAAGGTTTTTAATGACTTTTAATGACTCATTTATGAGCCTTGATTTTGTCTTTGAATTTTCAGGTAGAAGGCACCATTTCAGCTACTGGAAGCAGTGTTTTTGGCATGGAGGAATCCATGGGATTATCTATTGCCATCACTATTACCAGTGGAATCATGCTCAGTAGGGGGTGAATGTACTGCCTGTCTGCCCACTTGGAGGCGATGTGCATTCCATGAGAAAACTTGAGGCTAGTGTATGACAAACCACAAAAATTTACAGTACCTGTAGTTTTGTTCTCAGGTGACAGTTACCTAAGTGAAAGAGGATTTTTTTGGGTTTATAAAAGGAGGGGTTTCATTCTTGTTTCTGTGTTGTACCTTTAACTATTGGGTACCTTCTTCAGGCTGGTGGGTAGAAATTGCAGGCAAGCTGTACATCTCTGTGGATGACATCCCATTCATCTGAGCTGGGCTCTTGGGAAAACATTTTTCAAAGGAGAAGTGGTTGAACTAAGAATAGATGATTACTTCTAAATTTGCTTTCTAAGGACCATTAAGTAATCAAATGAGCTCCTTTGATTGGGAGGAAAGCTCAGTAAACTAACATAGTGCTGGGTCAGCATGTGTTCTAGGGAGCACACAGGAGGGAGCTTTGCATGGCTGGGTGGAAAGTTGCCAGTGATGGCCATGGCCTGTTCTCTTCAGGGTAAAGCATTTCATTAGGTGACTATTGAACAGCCCTTACTTTGGTCTACACCACCTGCCAAGGTGACCCTGCAGGTCCTGACCCAGCCTAGGTGTCTGTAATTCAAATGTGAGACAGCAAGACAATGCAGTATGAGGAGGTACTTACCTTTAAGGCTTCATTTTATTTAGACAGATCTGAATATGGAATGAAGTTATAATTAGGACACTCGGTTGGGCTGTAGGAGATGATGATGATACAGTGACTCAATTTCTCACTTGTCTGTGGGATAACAACTGTTTCCTGTGGGCGTTGTAAGCACTATAATTCTGTCATGTTCTAGAGGTGTTTCCAGCCCAACATGACAGGCATTACTGCTTAAATCCTGCAAGAGTCCTCCAACTCAGAAAAATGAAACAACAAAATTGAATGAATGGTGGAAATTGCGCCTGCTTATATTTTTCATACACCACAAAATGGGATTATTTGGGTTTACTGGCTGGACACCCAGAAAGATGCAATACCCAGATTTCTGCAGTGCATTTCCTGAAGGGCCATAGACTGCTTCTGCAGCACAGCAGAGCCCTGATCCTGATTCTCTGTGACAGCCACTTCCACCAGTCTAGACCAAGTGAGTGTGAGGAATCATGGCAAGTTAATAATGTTTTCCATCCTCCCTTCCTGAAGGCTAAATGTCTTCTCTGTAGGGACAAGGATCCTCCAAAGGGTAAAACAGAGCAGTCAAAATTTGCAGGCAAAAGGACAGCCACAAGTAGAAATCCATAGTCTCTTCTGCAGAGTGCCATGGGCATTACTTTGAATTTATGGTTTCAAAATCTGTCACGTTCTCCTTCAGAAACTGAGGGAGGAAAGGGTCCTTTAATCTTCCTTCTTTACTGGCATGAGAACTGGACAAAATCTGCTATTTTGTCCTAGCTGAGATTGGTACAGAACATCCCTTATGACTGAATCATTGCCAAACACCCTTGGGTTAGAGACATGAGCCTGAATGAAACTGTCAATTGTACTGGGAATATTTTCAGTTCCCTCCTCATCTCTGGCTCCCCTGCTCTGACTTTCTCCATACATTTTCAAGGAAAGAGACAGGATATTTGGCTCAGATTTTGGATTTTGTCCTGATAGATGTAGGGATGGAAACCTCTTACTGCCCAAAGTGAGAGAAACACACATAAAAAATACGGAGAACACTTGTATGTTAAAACTGATTCGGAGCAAATGGAAAATGGTAATAATAATAATATGTAAAGTGACTTCACTCTGTTTCTTCACTTCAACAACTTTTAAAATGTGAGTTTATGGCTTATAACTTAGCTGTAGCTGATTTCAGTTTGAATTCTTCAGGCTTTTCAATCTAAGCTCAGAGATCCACCCACAAGAAACAGCTTGCAGACTCAGACCTTTAGCTGGAAGAGTTAGCTGACTTATGTCAATCATCCTGCCAGTATATTCTCTCCCTACTCTCTTCTTAAAATAGCAGTAGCTAGTTGAAAATTTGTTTTCGTGGGGGTGGGGAGGTGAGAGGAATAATAAAATGAATTCATAAGCCTGGCTGTGCATCATGAAATATATCTATTGATTCCTACATATATTAGCCATTCACATGTGGTGTATGGCTCCAGAGTTCACAGTAATGCCATTCAAAGGGATTCTGACATTTAAAGGTCAAGTAGTACCTCATTTATTGGGAGAGCATAATCAAAAAAAAATAAAAAGAAAAAAGAAAACAATTAAACTGAGCCTCAGAAAGAAGAATTAAGAGAACAATGGTGTGATAGCTTGCAATTTTGCATGCAAGTGGTTCTGAAGATCAGTTGGTAGTTTCCCTTGCCATTCACTGTGAAATATAGTTCTAAAAGGGGTATGGAAAGACAAGCCTCTGGCGTAAAAATGGCTACAGTGTCTCTCTGCTAGAGATCAAATAGCCAAGGTGCTTTGAAAAGCAGAGGAAATAACAAAAAATTATATGACAAAGTTCTGCTTTANTTTTTTTTATCATGAAAAAAATGGTGGGTTTAGGAAAATGTAGTTACTAAGGAAGGAGAACTAACTGAGTTGTAAAGGCCCTCTTATTCATCTTAAAAGTCACTGAGTCGTGCTGGCAGAGGGCACACAGTGCTGCTATTTGCTCAGCCTAAGGGCAAGAAACATTTTTTTAAGCTCTTGTTGTTACAACACTTTTATAATAGGCACAGTCAGAGCAAAAGCCTTCAGGAAAAAATGTAAACATTTTTATAAATTTGTTCTGTTGCATAAGAACTGAAAGGTGAAACCAATGTTTTCCCCATTCCAAAGCAAAAATAGACCAGAAGAACAAAGAGCATATTAAACTCTCAACTTTCCTTGAACTCCCTATAAGATTAACACAGAAATTTGATTTCGCAGCTGGACACTCTCCATGTCTGTAAATCACTGTTTGTTGTCTATTTTTCCACACCGTCCAGCTCACCTGAGAATCTGCCTTTGATGTATGCTATTGTAATGAACCTTTAAGCCGGATTTTTAAAAGGTTGACATTTAGCTAGATGGGAAATAAATACCACATGACTGTAATGATAGCACACACTCTTTCTCCCCCAGCTTTGGAAGGATGAAAGCACAGGCCTGTCTTCTTTCAAGGCATTTTCAAACTTCCAGTAATGAGTTAGCAGGAATTTATTGTTGGAAACGAAACACCATGACTGCCACTGCAGAGTTCCCTTCAGAACTGCCATGCACATCAGCCTGGCTGGTTTGAAAATACCACTTGTTGGCAGGGAAAAGATGCAACACAATTCAATCACTTCCAATATGCAGGATTTCTAGAAAAAAAACCAAAAACAACACAGTGAAAGGTCTCCCACTATCAGATTATAATTTGTCACTGCCATATGGAACATTTAAAATGAAGGTTAAAGAATTTTCAACTCACCATTTATTTGGCTGTTCTTTTTACCAAGTCTCTGAATGCTGGTTTTTCAATCTCATAATTTAATAATGGAAAGAGTAAACAGCAAATACTACATATGAGTGCCTGTAAAGGACATAGAAGACTAAGCAATATATTTAAGTTGACTTAACTGGAAAAATTTAACTGGATCATGCTGAGATGTCATAATGTACAACTTCTATGAACATTAATTTTCAAGGAATGCAACAGTTTTGCCTCTGAGCTCCTTCACTGTGGTACAAAACAAGGACATATAGTAAAATGGGATTATTTTCCTTGGGAAGAACTTGAGCTGCTTTCTCCCTGCCAGAAGAAACCAAGATGATGAGTGTTGTTAATTCATTAAGCAACCACTACAACACAGCTTGCTTTCAAGGAGGATATAAACTCCTCTGATTATTTTAACTAGAAAATAAATGAAGTTATTAGTATTCCAACTATGATCAAATGAAGGTATTACGATGAAGTTATTACTTTGATCTCCTGAAGCAAATAAAGGGGGGGAAATGATGTTTTAGTAATTCTTCAAGTACTATCTGGTTATACAAAGTATATCCAAAATAGAATATTTCAGGCACTCAGAACTCATTCTAGATATTTTACAGTATTGTACACTCTGTATTTCCCTGTGATTAACTGATTTTTCCTCCTATCATTACAGCACAAAACCACTTCAAAGCAATGGAAGGACTCATAACAGGCACCTGATGCCTCGGCTTCCATCACCACCAGCCTGTGTCATGTCACAGAGGTATTCCTGACAGATGTGGGTCCTCCAGGATCTGTATCTCAATTATGCTTCTTCACTGCTGAGTGTCAATACACCAGGTCTGTTCATCATCCACAAGAAGACAGTCTAAGAGAAACAGTTGGGGTTGTTCAGCTTGAACAAGAGAAGGCTCTGGGGAGACCTTATAGCAGCCTTCCAGAATGTAAAGAGCACCTGGAAGAGAGCAGGAGAGAGACTTTTCACAAGTGGATGTAGTGATAGAAGAGGTAATGGTTTTAAACTGACAGAGAGTAGATTT
>VZTT01024137.1:0-14715 GCA_013400855.1 Buphagus erythrorhynchus
GGAAAAGGGCCACCGTTCGTGTCAGGGTTAGGGGTGGTGCCGGGGGATGGAGTCAGGGTTAGGGGTGGTGCTGGAGGCTGGCTTTTCTCAGTATTAAGTACAATGCTGTGTAGATGTGTCTTGTAGTACTTTGCTTTTCATCTGGCAGGCAAGTCACCATGGAAGCTCACTTTCAGTCATGGTGTAAGTGGAAATCATTGTGGTGCGGCGTCTGGACTTGAGAGCGGTATTCCGCAGCAAATCTGACCTATCCGTTTGGCCGTCTTGGAACTGACTAGTTTCTGCTACTCGCAGGCATATCGAATAGGTGTACTTTCCATGGGAAACTCTCAGCAGATGTCTGAAACGACGTTTTACCTTGACGTTTACAAAGCCCGCAATCGGGAGGGGCGATGCTGGCTAAGGTCCCTCCCCTCACAGGGGCGAAGGATCCATTCGCTCCCCTCGCGAGGCTGCAGCTCCTGGTGGGTCACAGCCCAGGACTACAACTCCCGGCGGGCCCTGCCGGCGGCGCAGCGGCCGACGCAGCGGCCGACGCGGCGTATGAGTGGTTGGCGGGCCGGGGCGGACGCGCGGCGTCGTGCGCCGGGGTAGCGGGATGTGCGCGCGGAGCTGCCGGCGCCTCTCCCGCTCGGGACGGAGCCGCGGGAGCGACGCTGGAGGGGTGAAGCCTCCGTTTTGGCCGCCCTCATGGAGCTGAGCAACGCGGAAGGGGCGTCTACCCGATTCCTCGGCCTCACTCAGCGGTACCGGAGGCGGGGGCTAATCTCGGGTGGGGCGGGGCATGGCGCGGTGCCGACCGGCAATGGCGGAGAGGGAGGTGGTGCTTTGCTTCCGCGGACCGGGGGCTGGAGGGGCCGCCGGGCGAACGGCGCTGGACGCTCCCGCGGTGTGGGCTGGCTGGCCCTCTGGCTGGCGGAGCAGCAGGAGCCCCCGACCTGCAGCCATCTCCCTCGGGCTGCTGCAGGTGGCGTGGGCGGAGTCGGACGAGCGTCTTCAGAGTCGGTTTCGCAGCGTGTTCAGCGTTGCGCTCGTGCAAGCAGCTAGCACTGGATATCACTGGAATTACACGATGGCTGACTGCGTTAGGACTTGTAACTCTTTCTTAAATGAAAAGAGATTGACCGTTACTGACAAGTAAACATAGATGGTAAGGAGAATGGGAAGCCCGAGGGGCATGCAGGTTATATCCTTCTGATCACACAGGTGCAGTCTGCAAACTCGCCCCCTTCTGCCACTACCCTCCCCACCCCCAAGTAAAGTGCTTTCCAGTGTCCAGCTTCTGAAAGACAAAACTTGTGATTTGACACTAGGATCCTAAAAACGTCTACGTTTAGATTAGCAAATACGATTGATTGTGCTTCATTGTTCAGCTTTCAGGACTGTTTTGTAGGAGCTTCTGTTGAAACGGGAGGAAACTAGTCCTCTCTCCTCTTCATCGTTACTGTTCATTGATACAACTGCACCTGTTTCCAGACAAATGGGAAAGGGAGGTGGAGCATACTGTGCAGATGCTGTACAGATGCATGCAAGCTGGTTAGTTATATTCATGTGAATAAAGGTGCATCTGCATTTAAATATTTTGCAATGTAAGTAAATTTTAAATTATTAAGCCCAACCAATCTGAGGCACTGATGAATTATCCTCTTCAGTGCTGGCAGTTCATCTTAATAGGATGAAAACTACTCTAAAAGTGTCCTAACTGGAGCAGCCATTTTCCATATATAGATCGGGACTGAGGAAAGATGTAATTCAATGAAGAAAATTAATATGAACAGTTGATTTTAATCACAGTGTATTTTTTAAATTAGCAGATGGGATATGTCAGAGAGTTGAGTACAAATCTTGGTGGTAACCGATAGTGGTGAGCCAAAGAGGCATGCAGGCTAACGTTCGTTAGGGAATATATGTGCTTATGCAAATAGCATGATAATGTGAATCTTACCTGTGCCTAAATTGAAGCTAAGATGCTAACTTTGATGGGGTTGTCTCTGTAGCATTTGTGTTGGTGTGAGATTCTGCTTTAATTACTAGATATGAAGCAGGTGACATGTGATATAAAGTAGTTACATTGAGAAGAAGCAGAGATTAACTCTTGGGTATAATTCTGATTTTTAAAAGGACTGCTGGTGTGTTTGAAGGTTAAGTATGTTTTAGGTAGTTTGAATTGGGACACAAATGAGAATATTGATGTTAAAGCAGTCTTGTTTTAATCATTAGCTCAGATATACTCCTGTTTTTTTAAATTATTGAGAGCACTGTCAGAAAAATGCTTCTGATACGAAAGGGTGCAGTTTGTGGCAAGATAGTCTGTGTCTTCAAATTATTGGAATGCAGTTTGTGAAGAGGTGATGCATAATGTGATATGATGGTATGAGGTCGGTAATGCAGGTGGATTTTGAATTTCGCGTTCTAGGATTACTTTTGTTTGCTGTCTTTAGGTTAACGTGGTGGAGGGAAACCTCTGAAATGCTATTGTTTCCTTATGGTCTTAATGTTGTTTCCTTATGCTCTTAAAGTACCAGTTTTGTTTCTCATTGTGTGTAGGCTGAAAAAATCAGTAGCGACCTACTAAGTGTGGTCTTACTGAGTTGTACAGTGCAGTTGTCCTCTTTGAGGCATTAAGTTTACATTTCGAATATGGTTCTGAGCCACTACCCACTTTGGAACTCTGATTGCATCATACCTAAGTATTTAATTTAATCATAGCTTTTACTTCCAGTCAGGACACGGACATATCCTTTGGGAGTAATGTGAAAGCCAGACTGCAATGGCTGCTAGAGATTGTGCATGCCGTAAGAAATGTTCCCTGCAGCAATGAATTTATATGCTGTGAACCTTGGTCAACAGAAATGGTATTTTTTTAACGGCAGGGTACAGCATTGCGGGAAATGTAAGGCTAGTTGACTTGTGTACACTGAAGAAGCATTTCTATTCCAGCTCTGTCTCTGAAGATCTGGGTTGCAGACGTGGAGAGTTTAGCAGAAAGCATTATGGATCTGTGGAGCTTGTAAGTATACATAGCCTGTCCTTCAGTTTCTCAGCTTATAACACAGAGCTGTAATCTTTTTAATTTCCAAGTAAAAGAATTGAATCTAGTTTGGAAAATGTGCTTTCTCAGCTGGACTTGAAAGTTATAAGCTAAGATAAAGCTGCTTCTGAATAGATATACAGCAGACCTGTGATAGGAGATCTTTTTACTACCTTATTAATTAATATTTCACTGTAACAGGAAAGGAAGTGTTATGTCAATACTGCGTTTACCTTCAGGTGGAAATTGAGCCTTTTTTCCTCATAGAATCTAAAGTTGGCAAAATATTAGGGTAGTATTTAATGTAGTGCTTGCAATTATGTAAGTTACAAACTGTATACGTGTTCACGTGTGTACATACATATGTATGTAGTTTTATATGTATGTGGCTCGTAATAGTGGGAGAGGGCTTAAAACTAAATGAACTAGTCAGAATTAGGATTTCAAAAATGGTTCCCTAGAATCTGTCAGTTATTCTGCATTTTCTTGAAATTCAGAGATTAAGTTGGCACTTCATTTTTCTCATATATAAATTTCATCTCCACTGTGAAAATATGTCAGTTAAAACAGTGTCATTCTGATTACAAGGTCATAACGAAATTACATAAATTTACTGTAGGATAGCAGAAGTGGAGAAGAGTTAAGAAAATGAATTCCAGCTCTGTCACTATGGGAAGAAATCACAAGTTTTCTACTAGCTACAGTTGTAATTCTGAAGTTCTTGGGTTGTAAGTTTACTAACGTGTATGTCAGTTGGGTGTAAATTGGTGGCCTAGTTGCTGGAAGTTGCATTGTGGGAACACTAAGTATCTTTCTTTTCTTTACGTACATTCCACATAAAAGATGTGGTGTTTTAATCCAAAAATGCAAGTAAACTGTTTTCTGGTAAGTGGCTCTTCCATTCCTAGTACTTAGAGTCTTTTACTGGAAAAGAAGAAGTAATTTATAATTATAAATTCACAGTATGTTCACACAAATAGTCTTGTTTCTTGGTTGTTTTTCTTAAAAATTCTGCTAGCGTTTTATGAAACTGTAGTTTTTGGAGTACAGATGTTTAAAGGTTCTTCTTGCCCTTTCAAATTTCTATTTTCAAATTTTCAAATTTTTTTGTTTAATACTTAACTTTTCTTGCTTCGTGTTTTTCACAGTAGCATCTCATTCATGCCTTGTTAGAGTTCTTACTGGGTCATTCAAAATCTTTAGTCAAAGTGATAATAGCTAGACTGATCCCTTCTCTGTGGGGAGTCATGATGCCTGGAACAAAAAGAAATGGTAGTAAGCTTTGCTGATTGTATGGCTACTTTTGGAAATAGAACCTCTCTGTCTAAACTCTCTTATAGCTTATATCTAGTGATGCTGATGGAGCCATTCAAAGAGCTGGACGGTTCCGTGTGGAAAATGGCTCCTCCGGTGAGGTAAGTGCCCAAAAATACTCATAGGAAGCTGAAAAAAATATTCGGCTTCAGTTATTTTTCACCTACAAAAGCTGCATTTGCAGTCAATTACTAAGGAAGAGGATTTTGACAATTCTGGCATTTTGTCTCGTTTTGTTAACATTTTTGCTCACTCGATCGTGTTAGGAGAAAAATACCTCTGACACTTCACAATCTCTAATTCATTACTCTGTATATATGCTGTCCTGTTGGTACTGTGGTGTTCAAGCTGACCTCTGTGCTTTAGAGATTGCTTCTTGGCGTGATGAGGTTTAGCTTCATTTTTTTGACCCTTAGCTGTCTTTTGGCAGCTGTGCTTATCTTTAAATAAGAGAGAAAGAAGTTGAGTGGAGCCTCAGAGAGTCATTCCCACCATCTTTCTTGCTGCTAAACTCGCAGTGTGTCCCTGGAACTACTCCAGTGACACATAACTTCATTTTTTTATCTTCCTTTGCAAAACCTTTTCATCTGTAAATACCATCTTAATACTGAAAGAAAGAAGACCTCATATTCTGAAAATACTTGTAAGATATTGGTAAAGTGTGTATTGAATTAATAGTAACAGCAAACTGTTACTGATCATCTGTTTGCATTGGCACTGGCTGCAGAGTTGAAAGCAATCTAACTATTCTGCATTGATTCTTTGAGGCAGTCATGTTTGGTCCTCTGTCTTTAGCTCAGTTTCATGCAGTTCAAAAGCCGATTAGCTTGTATCATGGGAAGATTCGTATAGTGGGTGATGAACGGCCACATGGTGAGTGAGTACAGAGAATGGCTTTTTCTTCGCATGTTAATTCATAGTGGGAAAGGACTCAAGGGATGCTTGGGAATTTACCATAGTTTATGAGAAACAACACTGAAGACCTTCCAAAGCATGCTTTGCTTTGATAAATGAGGATAAATGAGAGGGAGAAATTTTATTTCAGCCACATGCCAACTGACTTCAGAAAAATCCTTGCTTTTTATAAAGCAGTGTACAGCTAAAATTTCAGGTGAATCAGCCAGTCTTTATTTGCTTTTGCCTAGATTTTGTCCTCTTTTTTTCACTTGGCATTTAATGTAACGGTCTCTCTATTCTATTTCAGAATACAGACTATGCTCCAGGTACATGGCACAGAACGGATGTGCATTTGGAAAACCCGGAGTATCATACAAGATGGTACTTCAAGTACTTTTTAGGGAAAGGTAATTATTTTTTTGCAGATGGATTGGAATTTAGACTGATGAAAATGTAATGTAGTTTTGAATTGTTATTATTTCAATATGGAAAAAGGTATGGTGTTAATTTAGTATTAAAACATTTTCTGTCCTGTATGTGAAACAAGTCCTTGTTTCATGTGTTTTTAACCTGAAAAGAGAGAATGGGTGTCTGTAAGGATTGAAACCACTGCTACCAAAAAGGGATGCTTTGAAATCCTTCTTGGCTTTGAAAGCTGTACCTGTCTCTTGGGTTGGTTCTTTTACATATTTGTATATAAGTACGTAGTTATTTATGCAGACAATGATATACTTTTAGCTATGAATGCATATATTTACCAGCGTCTCTCTGATTCTGCACGAGTGGGTGGATGTGTCCTCCTTATGGTTGATACTACTGCTTGTTTTTCTCCCAACAGTTCATCAGAATTATATAGGTACAGATGCAGAGAAGAACCCTTTCTTTCTGTCTGTTGTACTGTCTGACCAAAATAATCAGCGCGTTCCTCAATACCATTCAATACTTTGGAGAAAAACAGTAAGAAACAAATAGTTAACTGCTGTTCTGACTTTCATTTCTTTGTTTTGGATATGTTTGTCGTACGCTTTTTCATCTTTCTCCAGAATTCCAGTATTTATTACAGATTTTCATTTTATATAATAAGAACATGTAATTCTACCATAGCAGATAAAACGAAACTAAATTTACAGGTAACATTATACTAACCTTTTTGACAGAAATCTGTAATGTCAGATATTTTCTAATTGTTCTGACAACTGCTTTTTTTAGAAATGATGCCTAAATTGTTCTTGATTACGTCCTATGATCAGTTTAGGCAATGAGTTTATACTGCTTTTATGATTTTCTTGTACAATGGTAAGAAAATAGGGAGGTCTGATATTGGTTTCACTTTTTTCCCACTCAGTGTTCCATGTGAGGCCTTTATCGAAGCAATTGTTTTAAAACTCTCCTGTAGGCATGCATGGTTTGCTTTTCTTTTTCCTTTGCAACACCCATGACTTCTTTGTTTTCTCTAAATCAGCAGTAAATATAGCTAAGTGCAAGTACCTTGATTTTCTTCTCTTTTTTAAAACTTAATTGTTTATTAATATTCCTATTTGTATATGCAGAAGAAGTTGGTATGTCCTGTAATATATCCTAGCTTTTCTTGTTTACAGGGTACTCAAAAAATATGTCTCCCTTACAGTCCCACAAAAACATTATCAGTGAAATCTATATTAAGGTATGTATTTCCAAATAAGTTATCAGTTTAGATATTTGCCTGTATACCTTTTCCTGTAATTCAGAGCTTGAGTTCCGTGCTTTTCATGATAAATCTATAAAAACCGTAAAAACAGTTCTGCAAGTCTCAATCATAGAAGGCAGCAAAAAGTGATTTTAAAGTTTGTTCTTGAACAAGCAAAGTGAAAACTTATAATGAAGAGAAATTCTTAGCGCTTTTTCTTCAGCAGAGGGACAATTCTCAAGTTAATTGGAGAACAGGTACTAAGTGGAACTGCAGTGACGGAGAAGAAATATCACTGTTTCATTTGCATTTCAGTGCTATGAGTCTTGATAAATTTGAGAAGAGCCCAAGGGAAATTTTTCATCCTGAGATACAAAAGGTAGGAAGTGACTTTTTTTGTTCAGTTCTTTTTCTTTATTATTTTCTGGAAATATAAGTAATTAAGTATAAATACTACTAGTTTGTTTCTTCCAGTAGTGGCTAATAATGATGATTATACGTAATACTGCTTAAACTGCCTTGTAGAATACTCGTTTAATACGAGTGTGCTAAAGATACTGTTTCCATTTACAGGATTTATTGGTTCTTGAAGAGCAAGAGGTAAGTATAAACTTACCACTTTTAGCTCACAGAACTGTCCAGTGAATACCTGTCCAGTTGTGTTTTGATGTGACATCAAAAATAGCTTTAAGCACCAACTTAATATCTCGTGATAATAGATCACCAATTTAGATTAATAATTTTGTGCCATACTATCAAAATTTAAAGGTAAATTATTATGTAGTAGGAGATGGTATATAGGAGATGGTATAACGGGTATGTTGTGTAGGATGTATACGAAGATACATATATAAAAGTCCTTAGAGGAAACAAATTTTTAGGTCTTCTGTGTGATTGTCTGTTTAGCATATGATAATTTGGTTTTATTTCTCAGGGATCTGTGAATTTTAAATTTGGAGTCCTTTACGCTAAGGATGGTCAGCTTACAGATGATGAAATGTTCAGTAATGGTGAGTTTTTCACTGTCTCCTTAATTGTTCATCTGAATAAAAAAAGAAGGAATATAGTGTCTACAGCTGGAAGCAAGGCATGAGGTAATGGTTATATGGACAGTTGTTTTGTTGGTTTTCATGTGTTGGGGGAAAAATTGTAGCATAGGGCCTTACAATTCTATAAAAAGTTGCCGTAGGAAGCCTACTGTTACAGCTTGAAAGACAGTGAAATCCTTCTTCTAGAAATAATGTGTGACGTAACGTTTAGAAAAAAGAAGCAGTTGAAGGAGGCGGCTCATTAACATACTACTTGTAGTTCTTTCACTCTTTTACAGCACGATCACATTCTCCTATGCACTTGAACAGCATTGGTGTTAGCAAAAGAGGTCACTGTTTAATGTCACATGATGATGCCTATTCTCCAAGGTTGGAATGCTGTTTCTGGAAAGGCAGTAGGCTTGGAAGACGTGAAAGGAAGCTAATTCAGCTGAAACTTGTGTCCTGGAAGCAGGACCCATTTCCTTATTTTGGTTATTTTTAAGATGTGTTCTGTTACTATGTGTGCGTTTTTTTGGTAACATTTCTCCCTCCCACATGTAGAAACTGGAAGTGAAAGCTTTCAACGGTTTTTGCATCTCTTGGGTGACACAATTACTTTGAAAGGCTGGTCAGGCTACAGAGGAGGACTGGACACTAAAAGTAAGAACTCATCTGAAGCAATAAAGGGGGGGGTGGAGCTGCATTCTAAATGTTTCTTCTTATTACATATTGTGCATATTGTATATATCGTAGTTATGAAACAATCCCAAAATAGACTTCCATGTATGTGTAGTAAATGCTCTACTTCACCAGGAAGAAGTCAGGTCAGTTTGAGTGTCTGGTATGGAATGCAGTTATGACATGTATTATCAAGGTGAACAGTTTAATTTTAAGTTGGAATGAAGTGAACAATAAGTAACCTAACATGTTACTTGCTTCATGATAGTAGGACATTGTGGCTTGAAGACCTGTGTGATTTCAGGATGGTAGGTGAAAGGTGTCTTAGGTTTTAAGTGTGAATATGCAGATTAGTTGCAAACTTGGGTTTGGACTTATGTGAAACATGCAGTGTGGACATTTTCTAAAATGGATCAGACAAAAAAGGGTAACTAAAGAATATTTGGTAGAAGGACTTGAAATATCTTTCAATCTTCAGAAATCTTAGAAGACATATTCCTCCTTAAAATGTTGTCTTCCCTTGCAGATGATACAACAGGAACCTGTTCCATCTATACGGTTTTTCAAGGGCATGAAATTATGTTCCATGTTTCAACCATGCTACCATATTCTAGAGAGAACAAGCAGCAGGTACATGGTTCTCTCTTTCTTTTTTGTTTCCCTATTTATTTGTTGAATCATGAAGTCCAAAAATTTATAAGAAATACAGGATTTCTTGTCCATTCATGTTTTAGAAATGTAAGCCTTGGGACTTTTGCACTTTCTTCCTCAATATTCTACCTAATGCTGAAAACTTCATGATGTTTATTAGAAATAATGCATCCTATCGTCTCCATTAAGGTACAAAAGGTACTTGTGAAGAAGATCTAAGTTGGTTCACTGACAAGTGATTGAGTAAGTGTGGTGTTCAGATGATTTGAAGAGCTTCACTGCTGTAATTGTTACCTCACAGATTTTAGGAAACCTGGCAATTAGCCCTCTGTGTGAATTGTAGGAATACTCACATGTGTAACGCATAACTCCTGCTTGAGTAGCAATTAGTGTAGCTTGAAAGAAATTTCCTGTGTGAGCATGTTAATGTTGGTAACCATAAAGAAGTGCTGTCACACTCTCATGGATTAACTAGGCAAGTTCTTGTTCAAATGTGCTGTCATTCACTGCTCAAGCCTTTCTTTGTATTTATGATGAAAAAAATACAGGCACATGTGTTTACATCATGCATCCATAATGATTTACCTAAATTACTTACAAATTACTTGGTTTATTATTTAGTATACATTCTTACAGTAATATAGTTAGATGATATAATTAAAATGTACTTTTTCTATGTCAGTTTTCTCATGCTTTTTGCTTGGACTGATGACAGGATCACAGAAGAAAACTGAGGCCAATCAGGATACTTTTTTTAAAGAATAACTCAGCACCAGAGTTTTTTGTCCTTTTATTTCAAGCAGTACATTTGCTTTTTTGGAATGCTACAGGTTCCATGCCCAATTTGTGCATATTAATTATGGAAACTATGAGTGCTTTTCTAAATGTATACAGTATCTGTTCTTCTAGAACCTGCCTTGTGTGCACCACGTCATTGCTAGGCTTACTTGCTTATAGTTAAATTTATGGTTTTATATTGCTCTCAGTCATACGGACTGTAATTACTCTGTTTGCAGTTTAAGAATGTTGTCTTATTATTGTGTCACAGAATTGTTAAGATACTTATTTATGTAAGTCACTGTGTCTATCTCTTTTTTTTTTGCCTTTTCTTTCTTTTTTCCTTTTCCTTTTTTTTTCCAGGTAGAAAGGAAGCGACATATTGGAAATGACATTGTCACTATCGTTTTTCAGGAAGGTGAAGAGTCTTCTCCAGCATTCAAGCCATCCATGATACGCTCTCATTTTACACGTATCTTTTTCCTGACATTTTCTAATGTTGTTTTGTTTTTTTTTTTTAAGTTCAATATTAATTTTATTTCTGCTCTAAGTCCTCCCTGCATGCTGTTTATGGAAGTGAAAAGTATTTTACAAAGACAGTTGCATTCTTGCATTCTTCACCTTCAGCTGCTTGAGTAGGAGTTTCCAAGTCTGCAACATCAAACTGTGTTTAAATCGCTTAGAAGATAAGGTAAAAGCAAGAATGTGAGTGTTAAATCATATTTTTATTGAAAGCACTCACTTGTATCATTTCACAAATTTAATTTTAAACCTTTTCAAAAAATATAAATTCATAAATCTATTTTCTATTTCTATGTATTTCAGATATTTAGTATTTGTCAAATTTATTTACACCATTAACCGTATATTCTCCAGTTTTTTAGTAGCCTGTGTTTTTCAGACTTCTGGTTGAAAACATTTTGAAGGCTTTATCATTCCAAAAACCAGTGGCCAATCTCTTGGAATTATCATGAGGTCACAATAGTAATAATCTGTAGACTCCAACCTGGCATCTGTTAGAGTGGAATGAGGAAGAATGGAATGAGGAAAAATTGATGAAAAGAAGAAAGCTCTAATTGTTATCTATAATTTCTTGCTGAGTTTTAAAAAGTTATCACAAGGCTTAAGACTTCTACACCTAATTCTTAGGCAGACTAAATGTTCTTAGAACCCACTTGCTAGGGGTGAATGAAAATGAATAAAGATTGAAAAAATAGTAAAAATCTTTATATATAAAAGGAATCTAAACACAAAGAGGAATTGTTTACCACATCAACATACCTCTTCAACAGTCTTAGTATAACTTGCACTTTAAGTCATTTTCTCAATTTTCTTACAATTCTGTTGGCTAAATTATTTCATTGGAATCTTTTCTTCAGTGGAAGCTGAGGTGTAAACAAAGTTCAGTATCAGTGCTGCTTTATCAGCTAGAAGAATTTTTAATCACAAATACATCAAATACAAATAAAACAAACTTCTATAGTATGTCTTATGCTGTGTCTGTGGTAGTAGCTTGATTTTTAAACCTGTTGGTCAAACAATAAAATTTTTGTATAGGACCTTCTTTATAAACAGTAAAATCTGTATAGTCTAGAATTGTTTCTGTATTTACATTGACTTGATTAATATATTTTTCCTTTATTAAATCTACAATGTACTGCAGGAAAAGTTTATTAAAATACATGTGAGCTTTATTAGAACTGGATTAACTTCCTTAACTGTATGGCAGATATTTTTGCTTTAGTGAGATACAATAAGCAGAATGATAGTTACAGGTAGGTGCTGATTGTAACAAATAGTTTCACAATAAATTACTGATGGTTTAGAGAAAATGGGAAAATATTGTGGCAATGGGAAAACTTTCTGGCATACAGGCAGGTCCACCTAAGCTAAGGGGGAAAGCAAAAACTGGTTTGTAGATGAAGTATAAAAAATGATGAAAGATATGCTTGAAACTTTCAGACCTGGTGAGATCAATGACATAGTAAACCATGTGAATTATGAAAGTTAATTAATGCATGTGATGTTGTGATAGCCATGGGCTACAAGTCCTTACAAATTGCAGTTTAGCTGTAACTGAGCAAGCTAGTTCATTTTTACGGATTTTAATAGAGTACTTGTATAGTTGAACGTTATGTGCTGAAAACCTACCGGAATTTTACATATGTCTGTGTTTCTCCAGCGTGCCATTAAATCTAACTCCAGAAAAGAATGGTACTTCAGTTTGTGTATGTAGGTTTTTTCCCCTGCCTCCTATTTATAGTTAAGGTTTCTTTTGGAAAATGTCTGTAGTGAAGTTAAGCAAAGGAGTAGTTTTATTTTGCTTCAAGATCTTGTGAGCTTTCTCTTGCAAATAGGTTTGATTGTCCTCATAGCTTCTGCTTTTCAGCATTCCCAGGTTTGTGAGAAGCACAAAACATGTTCATGATTCCAATGTGCAGTGAAAATGCAGTCACTTCTTTCTTTTTCTCTTCTTGCTTTGGGACAGAAACCTGGGCATACATCCCTCATTACCCTTTAAGAAGTGATTGTTGTCCTGATTGTAAACTAATAGTCCATAGATGGGTTAGCCAGGGTAAAATGCTTTTTATATGGGGAAGGAAATGAGTTGCAGTAAATAAGATAAATTTGTCTCTCTTGCATTAAGTAACTGGCTGCTTTTACTAGAGCAGTCCATCTTATTTTAGTTGCTTCATTCTGCCAGTCTTGACACATCTTGCCATAGCACATATCACATAGTATTTTTTTTCTATATGATAACCTTAGAACATTATATTTCAGCTTGGCCCAATTGTGTTTCCTTCTGTCCTTTCACTGTAGGCCTCATTTCTTCTCTTACTTTTGTGTGTGTGTGTGAAGACAGTCTTCCAAGCAGCCAAAATTTCAGTCAAAAGATACAGGGGATGCTCTAGGCTTTTGAGGTGAATTTTCCTTGTTTCAAATGCAATGCCACTATTAGGTCTGACACTGAATTTCTGCTTAGAATACCTTTGTATTTTACGTCACTCAAGAAGTCTGTTTTTTAGTCAGTTTTGTTACGACTTTCCCTGTCATAATTCATTCTGATCTAGTCAAGGAACATTTCACAACTTTTGTAGTTATAAATGGTTGCTTTTTTACCTGGACGTAATGAAATGGGCATAGGGCATCTATGAAATTGTATCTCAAATATGTGAAACAAATATTAGGATGATCAATGTTCCTGCAAATGTGGTACTGCATTTCATACTGTATGCAGTTTCTAAGCTTTCAGGAAAAAAAGACCGTATGAAAGCAATGTATCAGTATCAGTCAGTCACTGCTGTTTTTTTGAGAAAGCAAATTCTGACTGGTTTCTAAACCAACAGATATGGGTTGAATCTATAATTTTGCCACTTAACTTGCTGTGACCTGTGTCATAACACATGCCACTTGGAAGACTTTTGTCGGCAAAGTATCACTTGAAATAGCCAAGAATGATTACTTATCTTAAAGAAGCTATGGCCTGATGAACAAATAGGCATGGAGTTTGTATCTGCCCTTCATTATTGCTATGCTGGATTCCTTATGGATCAGAAGAGCTCAGCAGGTCCAGCTGCCACGGAAGTTGTTCTGGCTCTGTCATCCTCAGTGAAAATAAATTTGCTGTTCTCAAGCTGCAGATTCATATGTCATAAGCCATTTTTACTTTGAAAGAATCAAATACTTCGTGTGTGTGGTGAATGCATAGGTAAAGTGGAAATCTGTAAGGAGAACATACTTTGTAGGTGAAGACCTGTTCTTTTACAGCTTTTTTGAACAGGACCGTATTTTGCTAATGCTACTAAAACTATTGCTGTATGAGTAGAACTGCAGAGTTCTAATTCTTTGTCCCAGTGTTAGTTTGTGTAAAAGAAACATAGTTTTGCTCTGTTGAGCAAAGTGAAAAAGCAAGGGATTTATTCCAAGTGAATCTTTTTTTGTTAGACACTTTGAAATTCTTATATAAGACATACCCAGGTGACGGTGTCCATTTTTTTTGTTCGGTTCTGATTAGCATCTATAAAAAAGGTAGGGTTTGAATGTGACTTTCAATGTAGATAAAGATTTGTACTTTTAATAGGCTGAAAATATTTTCAGAAGAAAGTGTTCCTCTCTTTGGGCCTCCCCTTCCATCCCCACCTGTGTTTACAAATCACCAGGAATTCAGGGATTTTGTGTTGGTGAAATGTAAGTCAGTTTTTCTTTTGCTACACTCTTTTAATAATTGTGCTTACAAATTAAAATTCATGATGCTTAAAATGTATACACATTTTCATGTGTATTCTGCTGATCTGTATACAATTATTTTTTTCAAATCTTTAGCATAGGTGGGATGTCAGTTCCATCAAACTGTTACAGTCAGATTAACAAAAAAAACTTCTCTTCTTCTCAGGCTACTAGACAGAGGCTGACTTTCGCATTTGCAGAATGTCCAGCCATATTTAGCTTTGCATTTTTGTAAAGGGCTTGGGAGATCTGAAAGAATTTATAGTGCTGTTCATTATTTAGTAATAGAAGGTGTTAATTTAGTAGCTCCGAAAATCTGAAAATAGCAGCTTTTCTGAATGTATTCTTAAAGGTGCTGAAGGACACCTATGCAGCACTTTTTGATTCTGTAATCATTCAGTTCCAGTTTTCATTGACCCATATTTGCCCTTCTAAATCAGCAA
>VZTT01024137.1:22932-53122 GCA_013400855.1 Buphagus erythrorhynchus
GGAAAAGCCTGTGTTTCAGGCTCTGGAATGTTGTTGTCAAAAATTCATTCTTCTTCTTTCTTAGCCAGTAGTTAGCTTTTTGCTTCATTTTTGTGATATCAGTGTTTTATTGTTTAAAAAAATTGCATCAAAATAACTTCAGTTATTGGTTGACCACCAAATCTTATTCAGATTTGACTATCTGCATGTACTACAGCTAAAATATTTACATATAGCTTATCATTCTATTTAAAAAACTGTCCAGTCAACTAATAACTGAATTTTTCTGTCTAGGACATAAGGTTGGGATTTAGGTAAGTGTCCTGGTTTTCAGAAAAAAGTTCCAGTACTTCCTGCTCCAGAAAGGACAGTTTCTAAATAGGGATGTGGATATGTAGCTTTAGACCACAAAAAAAAAAAAAAAANGGGTGGTGGAAATGAGTCTTAAGAACAAAAAAAAAAAAAAAAAAAAAAAAAAAAAAAACCTCCTCCACAGCACTGAGAATCAATTAATCTGGATGAGGAGGAAGGAGAAGTATGTCACCATTGCCACCCACCACTCCCATTTCTTTTCCACACTGGAATCCTTATTTTCTTTAGGAACACAAATAAAGCAGACAATTAGTATGAGCTGAGCTAGTGATTTTTATGATGTTGAAATGGGTTGCCTGCTTATTTCTCTGGACAACAGAGCAGCAATGGCTTTCAGTCACTACAAAAGATGGGTCAAAATGCGTTTGGCATGGATGTGCAAACTTTCAGGTTTGCTTAACAGTTCTGACCCTGTACAGTAATCTTAAATCAAGGAAAGTCAAAGAACTGCTGTTCATGGAATCAGTCTCTCAGCCCTCTCCCTATCCAAGTATTATATATGGTTTGGGAAGAATTTGCCTAATGTAACCTTATGCATTTCACTAATAAGGTCTCTTTTTCTGAACAGATATCCTACTTTTTGTAGCTGTTTTGGTTTGTTTTTAATCTAAATGTAAAGGACAAAACCAAAGTTGAATTAAAAGAATTTATGTAAATCTATGTAAAAAATACTGTGATTTAACCAGAATTGCTTCTTAATTTGTAAATTCAGACTGTTCAGTAATCCTTACACACATCCTTGTTGACCTCTGTACATGTTAGTGGTTTTGAACCAGTAATTGGTGTATGTGACCTTTTTTCTAGTCATGATGTGCATTTGAAAATCAATTTTTGAAAATAATTGTTATCGTTAACATACCATGTTGATTCACAGCTTTCTGAAATCATCCTATTTCCCAAAATTTGTATTGCTACATAAGTTATATGCTTTTATTGCTTTACACTGTGTTGTGGTTATGGATGTTCAGTACTGTACAGAACCAAATACAAAAGAAACTAACTTTTATCTTGAGAACGTCCTGAAAATTCCATCACAAAAGAGGCTATTTTTATTATTTATTTATTTATTTATTTATTTATTTCTCTCTCTTTTTTTTTTCTTTTACCTGTGTTGTGCACTTCCCCAGCTGATTGTATTGCTTGTTAGTTACAACGCAGTTGTAATAACCACAGTATCCTCTGCCTGTTGGTAATCTTTTCCATTATCATTGCAGGTTAATTTTGTTGCAGCTATTGATGTATATGAAGATGGTGAAGCTGGTCTATTGTTGTGTTATAACTGTAAGTGTTTAGGGAAGGCCAGAAATGGTAATAGCTCAATCTGCATATGTAGATCTTCTTTCACTGGAGTCTAGGTCTGTATCTGAAAAGAAATTTTAGTGTTTCATGGAAAGTTTGTCAAAATGCATTCTTTGGAACTTAAATGCATATTGGAGAAACTAGAAATTCAAGTATTTTAGTCATACTAGCTGTTTTATAGATGTGCAAGTTATATGATTCATGAAATCTTGTCTGTAATAACCCATGTGCATAATAGTCTTCAAAGAATGTAAATTACATGAACATATGGCTACTTGAAGGGCAGAGAGGTACAATTCTGCAGACACTGCTTTCTGAATTTTTCTTGCCTGTTCCTCTATCTATAGACAAGTTAGGGACCTGATAACTGTTGAAATTGTAATACTCACTCCGTGAAATATGACAACTTATTTAAATGTAGGTATTTTATTTTGGTCTTTCCAATGTGTTGACAGAGAAAGCAAATTTTGCTTTGCTGTTTGGCTATAGAGGGACTTTTACATGACGATTTGATTGTGTGTGTAATGTCCACCCTTCTGCAAAATCTCCCTATAAAAGGGGTGGTGGTCACTTACAGTGAAAAGTGATGGATGCTTCTTTTTTCTATTTTGCTACAGATGTTTGTCAATACAGAAAGGTATATCCTTTCAGTGGAGGTTCTCCAGTGGTCCAGCCATCAGCTTATGATTTCCACTTCAGCTGGAATCAAGTTCCTTATGCTGTTGGTAAGAAAATACCTCTTTTTATTAGATGGTTTTTGCATGACCATTTTTGCCTGCACTTGGCTCTTGGTGGAATTACAATATTCTGCGAATAAGCATGTTATATTCATGATGCCACTTGACTTAATCTGAATACCATAATTTTGAAAAGTGGAGCCTTGGTAGCAAGTTTATCCTTTGCTGAACTTTCTTCCCCTTTCTTTTTTGTGTTTCTCATTTTTCCATTCACTCTACATTCTGCCAGGCATGAAGAGTGACATTTTCTTCAGGCTCAGTGTAGCTCGGTGTACATCTGTATGTTAGACAACACTTTTCATAGGAAAGGAACATGCCAGAAGAGGTCAAGAACAGTTTTTGTGGAGCGTCCAAGAAACTTTTACTTTAACCATTTTTCCTTGCCAAATAACTTCTATTTCGTTGCAGTCTGTGCTTTCCCTTATGTTCTTGCCTTCACTACTGATTCCATTGAGATCCGCTTAGTGGTGAATGGGAACTTAGTCCACACAGCAGTTGTGCCTGAGCTTCAACTTGTAGCATCAAGGGTAAGACAGAAAAATCATGTTTGACAGTTTCTGTTATATGTTGGGATCTAATTAACATAAAAAGTTGCTGCCACTAAAAATGTAACAAACAAAACCAAAATATGTGCTACTTTATCTGCAGTAATTGTTCATCTGTGTACTCCTCGTTGATATCAAGGACAAAGAGAATCAGAGATGATTAAGAAAGTCTGACTGTACTAATGTTGTGTTATTTGTCATTTCAGTCGGATATTTATTTTAGAGCTACTGCTGCAGTAAGTGGATCATCTGACAGCACCTCTAAGGAAATGACTTCAAAGAGTTCTCCTCAAATGCTGACAGCTTATGAAAAGCAAGAATTTCCTCTTCCTTCTCTAGAAGGTAATGTGATCTCTAATCGTTCCAACAGCTATCACAATTCAGTGTGGCTGATCTTCAGTAAAGATGGTAAAAAAATGTGAGTTCCTACCTGAAAGTGTGAAGGATAAGAGATTTTCTACTTTCCACACATATAAAGCACTTGGCTGAGCTTTTGCACTGTAGTATGTTTTCTGACTACATGGTAGCACTGTTCTGAAAAAATAATTTCTGTAGGAAGGGAGGAATTAGGCCTCAGTAGCTTGATGAATCTTTGGAAACGTGACCACAAGTAATAATGCAAAAAGGGGCATAAATTGTGAGAAAGCTTGGTATTTCACATACACTATTCCGTTCATTTAAGAAAAGCTGAACGACCACTGAATAGCTGAAGTTCTTTTGCAAAACAAAAGTAAGAAGCCTTGAAAAACTTTGCATAGACAATTTAGTGTAACATGATCAGTGAACAGTCAGTCTATAGTGTAACGATAAAGGAGCAACAAGGGAACATCTACTACATAATTCAACATGTGTGTACATCTTTCTTCCTTAAATCTGCTGCTTTACTGTTAGCAGAAAGGAAAAGAAGAAGGTAATCACAAATTTCTTAAAGGCAGTACTATTTGATGGTAAGTTTGGGATTTTTGGTTTGTTTTTCTTCTAGGAATTAGGAAAACGTGTTATTTTGTGTTATCTAAGAGGAGGAGTCATAATTTAAACCACTTGGGATCCAGGCTCCAAGATGTTTGCAGTGTATTAAAACACATGGGAAATATTGCACAGAGTGCCATGTAATAGTCAGAGTACCAGCTGCAAGAGAGATAAATTTACTTCCAGGTTCTGCTCCTGATACATCATGTTACCAAGAGTCAGTCTTCTTTTTCTCTCGAAGTCAAATTGCTTGTATTTCTTCCTTCTCCTAGCTTATTTGTATTGAAAGATCTCTAGAGCAAGAAAGATCTTTGTCATTTCAGTTAAAAAGTGCCTGGCTCAACAAGTATAGCTTGTCTTTTATAACTATAACTTTTCATTTGGAATTATTAAGAACTGATTCTGTTGTACAAGTGTAATCTTCTTTTTTCTTTCTGTGTTTCAGGTGAAGTTCCATGCAAAAACCTGTACAAAATACCTCTCAGCAATCTGGTTGGGCGAAGCATTGAACGACCTCTGAAGTCACCTTTGGCTCCCAAGGTCATCAGTACTACACCATTGAGTGGCATTACCTCTCTTCCAGTTACGCACTCACTATCTTTATCTCGTATGGAAATAAAAGAAATTGCAAGCAGAACACGTAAAGAATTGCTGGGTAAACTCTCCTCATTCCTCAGTGTTACATATCAATTGACAAACATATACTTTCTAATCTTTGCACCATCACAGGTAGGTTTGTAACATGCAGCTAATATTCATAAATTGTTAAAATAAAAAAAGGAAACAGTGAGGCAGCATTATTTGTTGATAGTTTAGCTACTGTCTGATCATGTATAAGATGGCCATATTCTAAGCCAGGTAGAAATAGTTAATAATGGAAACCAGCAACAGATGGTTAACATTTTCATGAATGCTTTGTTTTCTGTTGAAAGTATTAAGTCTTTTATTCCTTTATTGAGGCCTCTTGGATGAGCCTGTACCCAAGACAGAATGTGCACAGAAGCTAAAAAAGGTTTCTCGAAGACAGTCAGACCCCAAGCAGGGAGCTGTAAGATCATCTAGTAGTGACAGGTAAATATACTTTAGAAAAGAGCCTAAGTTAGACTGTAAATATTTTCAGAATTGACTGCTCGTGCTTATCTCAGTTGGCATGAGGCTGACTGAGACCTTTGTATATCCATGTGTGTTTCATGCTAATGTGTTTGTTAGAGTATCTGAATACGTAAGTACTGAAATAATTATACTTTTTGCTTAAGACACATTAATGAGCAAGGCAAGACTAAATGGCATTTTGTGGGGACCTGCTGCAGCTGAACCTGTTATAAAGATACGGACTACTGCAGCTGCACTGTGTAGACTCTCTTGTTGTTTTCTTTGTATGCTCTTGTGTTGCTATTTTCAGAATAAATTTTGTGAAAAAATACCACAGAATTTGTCTGTTTGGCACTGACCCCAGTGCCATTCTCTTGTTTTCAATGTTTCCATAACCTGTATTTGTGTAGAGTACTGGCAGAATATAGAATACTGGCAAGATACAGGAGACTGAGTAACAAATCTCTTGCAGTGTAAAACTATGTTTGATATGTTTTCCTGTTTGGAAATTATTTGGGTGAGGAGCTTCATTAATACTGCCTCTTGATTATTTTTAGAAGAGTAAAACAGAAGGAAGCTCAGTTGTAATGGTCTGTGTCTGTCTTCAGGATAACTTGATTGAATCTAGAAGTAGCCATTGTTCCTTCCTGTCCTGACCTGTGTATGTTTTTTAGTAACTTTTTTCTTCCTCTTCACAGGATAATCTCAAGCTCATTTGAAGGCTATTCAGAAAGATGTCATCTTTCCACTAGTTCAGATCCCGATACTTTAGCAAACAGGGAGGAGAGCTCACCATCTAGCTATCCATTTCAGCTGATTTCTTTATATGATGAAGACATCATTGACTTAAAATGAAGACATTTTTAAAACCTTTCTTCCTTACTTCACATTTTCTTACAGCTCTGTAAGCTCTATGGCAATGTCACAAACACTGCTTCTAGTGGTAAAATGTGGCTGGAAGTACTGGTGAAAAATCCTTATAGGATCCATGTTCTGGTTAGCACAGCCTGATTTGGTGATGCTTATATCTTTGACATAGGTATGTTTTCTCAGTTAATGAAGCATTACTTTTCATGGCATTTTAACAGTAGGTAATAAATGAGAGATTTAGGCTGAAACTGAAGTAAACAAAAAGTATTACTTGTTCTAAGCTTCTTATAATTTGACGTACCTAAATGACATTCAGCAAAGTTAATTACTGTTATTACTGTCATGAGTTGTCTTACAACAGTGTATATCATGTTGGAAGAGGAATTTTATAACACAGATCACTGCTTTTGGTTTTTCCGTCTTTAGAAAACAACAACAACAACAAAAGGCTTGCAGGCAAGGTCATTTCAAACAGTGCAGTCAGTCCCTAAATTGATGCATCTGTGGTATGTTCACTGAAGAATCAAATGAGATATGAAGATGGTGCTTCCTTTGCTCATTGCTTAGAGAAACTTGAAAATTCTTTTGGCATAAATAATCCCTGAGCAGAGAAACTTTCTATAGGAAACACAAACTTTCAGAATATTTCTCGAAAATTGGAAATTAAAAAAACCAAGAAAACCCAAAAAAACCAAAAAATGCCAAAACAAAAACCCCAGTCCATCTACTGGAAAACTTATTGCAGTGCATCTGCAGATTTTTCCATTATAGGCAGAAGAGCCAACCCCAATTGTCTTTGACTACAGAAAAGATTTTTATGCAGACATCATCATTAGCTGTTGTCTGCCCTTACACCAACAGTGTAAGTCATTATTTCATATAGTTGTATTTTTTTAACTGGATGCAGACCAAAATTTCACTGCTAATAAGCTAGTATTCTATGATTAAATAGTCATCTTGCCTCTTACTGTGTTAAAAGACAGGGGTTTGTATTTAAAGTTTGATTTTTTTAACCCTTTCCTCTACAACAACCTTTGCAAGGATTTTGTTTGTTTTTGTTTATTTTTCACGAAAACCTTTCTATATATGATGCTTTAAGCTTTATTAGCAAGTGTTTCTTGTTCTACATGTAGAAATACTTCTGTATTTTTTATTTCATTTCATAATACCACTCGTATGTCAGGATTTCATTTTTGTTCAAGCATGATCATCTGGAGATGTGTGCCTTTTGCTGCCATCTGTCTGAATGTAAAACTGGTTTTGCAAAGTGATTTTTTTTTTCTCAGTTTATTGTATATAATGGCTGAATTGCTTCACTTAAGAAAATATGCAAGGTCTTATCTGGAAGCATAATTTCTTATTCTCAACGATAACGGGGTGGCTAATCAACAGAAGAAGCAATATTTTCAACAGTAATTAGTCTAGGAGTAGAAGGCTATTATTACTTTAGTGGGTTTTGCACTCATAGATGTGTGGGGTGAACCTTAATAGGCATCTAAAAGGAACTACCAGATCGAAGTCTTTGCAAAAACTTGTAGTTATTTTTTGAGAATGTTGTCTCCAGAGATTGTGTTACTTTACCCTATCCTTATTTATTTGGACAGTTAAGGCTTAAAAAAAATCAATCTGAAATTACTACGTGGTACTTATTTTCCTGGAAGTTGTAAACACTTCTGAATCCGCTTTCGGGGTCACTGCTGGCACTTACATATTTTTAGAAAGGAAAAGAACCAGCTTTTTCCATGAACAGCTTTCTCAATGTAGTATTTGATTTCTGGTTTGTGGCTATTTTTGAAGACCATACCAGTGTGTTTAACTGGGGCTTTTGTTAAAATTTTAACTGGAAACTTTGCTTTACCCTGTTAGGATATCAGATTTTAAATATACTGCAGATGTTCACCTGTGCTATTGCAGCATGATTTAAAATGATTAATAACCATTGTTTGATAGCTGTTGAAGCAATATATGGACATTTTAAAACTTGTTTTGAAGAACCTGAGCAAACACATACTTAGATATCCTGAAAGACTAGCCTTAGAGATGGAGCACTAGGGAGAACAAGAAGAATGAGAAGAACTTGACAGAAAGCTTGAATACTGGCTATGATGGTAGTCAGAATGCATATAGATACAGCATTTGCAACATAACCTAAACATCATTATAGAACAAATGGCTATAAAGCAGGACTTATTTTCTTGAACCAGAAGTGCAGCAGTGACTGTAAAGTATTACTATGAATTAAGAGAGTGCTGGGGGGGTGGGAATGTGTGTATGTGTGTGTGAAAGAACCTTTGAAGGTCTGCCTGTAATTACAGCGTTGATGACATCTAGCAAAGGAACTATAAGGAGTACAGATACTGAATTACTGAAGCTAGACAAAACCAGATCATACTGGCTTCGTGGTACATAACTGGAACATTTGAAGAGGGAAGCCCAGCAACTGCATCCCCGCCCACTTCCCACCTGCTTTTATGCTATAGCTTGATTTAATGGGTCAGGTACAAGCTGTTGAGCAAGTCTCTCTAGGAACTACCAGACCTTAACTGACCATTACTCATATAGGACAGCAAGGAGCTGAATCCTGGAAAAAAATTAGTATCTTCATTCTTAACATATCCAGTAAGTGCCTTAACTAGGCTTTGACTTCCTGAGTTTTCTGTACTTAATCAGAGTGTCATAAAGGGATAATATCTAATGTGGCAAAAGAAGTAGAGAGTGATACAACATTTAGTTTGTGTTATATGACACCTAGAGATGGTAGCCGAGGCTTTAGAGTCATGTATATGTAGTTTACTACCTACTTACTGTATAAGAGTAGCCCAGAATATAGGTAGGAGGCAGAGAACATGGAAATAATATCCCAGTTTATTTGACACAAGCCACAGGAACCAATCATTATCACATTTATTGTATCAAAAGACCAAATACCAACACCATCATGTGAAATTGCTGATGTAACAGGAGAAACCTCTGTTGTACAAGGATGTGGCTTCTTTGAGTTTTTAGTAGTCTGATGAGACCACCATGATTTCTGTCTTGTCATGTGAGGAGAACTAGCTTCTAGCTATTGTTTCTCACAAAAGATCATCCTTACCATTCAGACTGCTAATTAAAATCTAGAGGCAGTTGGTGGTATTGATATGTAAGCTTTTGCACATCATTTATAAAGGGCAGAGTTCTTACATATCTGTGGAACCTCTCCTTCTTAAGACTGGTGTAAGATAACAAGGCTTGTTGGAAGGCTGCTGGGATGCCTATAGTGTCATTCACTCTAGCGCTGGAGCCATGTTGTTTGCCCTCTCTTTTTCCAGCGTGTGCATGCATAAACTGTCTAAAACTTAAAAAGTAGTCTTAGGCACAAATTGCAGCATGTCCACCATAAGCACAATCCTTCCTCCTTTCACATTTAGTGTTAAAGCTGCCTGTAGGCTGCATTCTTGATGCTGGCTGACCATCTCATGGTTAGGAGAAAAGATAACCTTTGAATCTACAACTATGTAAGATGGGTGTTGGTTCTAATAGGAAAACTGAAAAATGTTGCTACAGGTGGATGGAAGGAATTGTTTTCATGAAGGAAGAATTGTTAAAATGTTACCAGATTGAACACTTGCTATCAAAATAAGTTTAACTGAAGACCCATTCTGGACTCTTGGCTAAGTTTCTGCAAGAAATACTTTCTATCCCAATGTGCTGGATTTTTTGGCAGTGGCAAGGCTCTTAACTCCTTCTGGCTAAATGGCATTGGTCACCACTTCATCCCTGTGCCTTAGTCTGACTCAATTATAGGAATGTCATTTACATTGGTACAAGCATTAGATTGTACAGGTAGTTAAGTTAATTTAGAATGTACTTGTGCTTCTCAACACCATGGGTAGTGATGCGTGGAAGCACAAAATAGTTGAGGGTAGAAGGGACCACCGTGTTATCATCTAGTCCAGTACACATACCCATGCACCACCATTAAAAAATCTGTTCAAAATGGATATGCAACATTTTGAGCTACTCGTCATCTTTGTCCTGCATTTGAATTACAGCATGCATATAAACCATCACACAACTTTGAAGTGTGACTAGGACTCAAGAACACCCAGACACATGAGCTAAGTTAATTCTTTCACACATACACACAATATGGAGCCCTTAAGGCTAAGGCTTTGATGAGCCCTTCCCAAAGTCCCTAAAGACCAGTTTAGGCTTTAGAAACCAGTATAGACTAAGAGTCTTTTTTGTCCTTATTCTAGTGGCAGTTGCAGTACACATAGATACTTTATATGCGTTTGAAAGTAACAAAACACTTCCTTCTAAACAGAAACAAAGACCCACACACAATTTGAAAGGGCTATGGCTATTCATGGTAGCAAGAGAACTGCTCTCTAGATTCAGTGAATGCACGCATACATTCAGTTTCCTGGTTTGTAAAGAAGTAAGGCCTGTTCTAATTACAGTCCTTTACTGGTCTGGGGGTGTGGCGGGGATTCTTGTTTGTTTTGGTTGGTGTGGTTCTTGAGGCTGGGGGTGTGGGAGGGTTTTTTTGTTAGCTGGGATTATTTTTTCAGGTTTTGGAGGTGGGGTTGGTTGGCTGGGTTTTGTTGGTTTGGGTTTTGGGGTTTTTTGAGCGGGGGGTTTTGTTTGTTTTTGTTTTGTTGGTTTGCTGTTGTTTTTCAGTGCATAACATACACGCAAGTATGCACCTGGAATGAATAGCAGGTTTGTTCTCTGCCTTAACGTGATTATTTCTATAAATGAGCAAGTATTTGTAATTGATGGATTCAAGTTGAATTTTTTTAGCACTGTGACACTCATCTGAATAAATATTTAAACAGTACATAAGAGGGCAGGGAATGTATAACATTATTGCCTAACTCATTACATAGGGTTAAGGTTGCTACTCCTGACATATATTTTTTGCTGTTCTTTGTCTATTTGACCAATAAAGGCTAGCTTGAACATGTTTTCCTAAAGGTGTGGGTCTGTAACTCGTGCTTGCAGACACAAGGGCTTTTTCAGAGCTGTTGGCTTATTCTGCATTTGAAATATATAACCGTTTTCATTTGGATTTGGTTTTCAATATATATGCATATATAGGTATATATATTTGTAATTTCTACTGTAAATTTTCAGGAATTAAAAATCCTGAGTATAAGGAATTTACAGTAATGGGATCATAAAAGGCAGGGGAAGGAAAAATCCCATCAGCAAGTGATAAGGTATTTCAGAATAATTTCTGTTGCTTTCTGTGTATGAAAATGAGTATCACACTATTTTCATTATTAACAATTCGATGTCATGGTTCATATGCACAGTGCTTGCTTTTCTCAGATAGGCTTAATCTGTTTTTGTGAAGGACTAAATTATTCCCTGGGAACCTGATATTAGCAATAATGGAAGGCTCAAGAGATTATGCAGCAAACATCTGTACTTGCATGTAGGTTAGAAGGTATTTTTACTCTTATTAGTTGAGCACAGCAACTTCACCAGCCTGTATATTGCTTAGCTGCTTCACTTTGTTGCTGGCCTGTAACTGATTGACTCCTATTTGCTACTGGAAATTGTGGTACTAGCATCTGACTGAAAACGGAGAGAATTTTCTGCATATTTATTTATAGCTCTATTAGGTATTATGTAAATAATGTTTACATAAATGGAAACTGTTATGTAAAGGTTTTATGCAGAGTGTTATCAATCTGGAATGTCAGTTTAAATGTCTTTGAATGGTAGTAGACTGCTTTGTAATTTAATAATGGCATATTGTTAAGACTGTTGCTACATTTGTGATCAAAGACTCTTTACCATTGGTCTTAAATGCTGATGTATTACCATTGTTTATTACCATTACCAATGTCATATGATAGCATGTATGGTTTGTATTTTAGATATGACATCCAAATAGAAACAGTCCTATCACATCTGAAATTGTTTTAAGTGCTACTTATCACCTTTGTGAAGAAGAAACTTTATTTATTCCTTCATCTGTAATAAACTATAAATTTGACCCCATTTCTTTCTCACAGACACAGGACTAATGACTTTCAAATTTAGAAAGTAAAAAGACAAGAAATCGGGATGTAGCACAGAGCATTGCTTTTTCCATTAGAGTTTTCTGAAGTGCTGTATCATACCTATGAGATTGCTGTTTGTGTCTTAAGATTTACCCATCTTTGACAAAAGCCATAATCTAGCATGGGTTTATGTCTCCAGGAATCTTTCAGACTTTTGAAGACCTACTTCAGCTGGAGATCTTGACTCTGTAAACTAACACTACAAAATAGTTTTTCTCCCTTTCTGGCTAAGTATATATTCTTACTGTCACCAAGACCTTGCAATTCCTTTTGAAAAAGCAGTCATCTTTCTTGAAGTATCAAAGATATTCTCATAGGAGCTACAACCCTTCTTGTGATTTAAATGCATTCCTAGCCACCTTGACAACAATAGGAAAAAAACCTTAAATCCATGAAAGCCAAGAATTCATCTCCATTTGGGATTAAGACTTAATTCTGTGGTCAGGCATCCCAGAGATAACAGCCACACAAATGTCAAGTACTGCAGTCTGAAACTAACATTACCCAGGCTGCATCGTACACTTCTTCACTTTAGAATGCACCATAAGGAAAAGGTAGAGTGAAGCAAGGAAAATTATTTATTTATAAATTTAAAAAAATCTAATTTTATTTTACATCTTAGAAAAAAAGATGCTGGCCCCAATGCAATTAATATTCCCACATGGCCATTACAGTCAGTACACCAGGTTAAAAGAACACAAGAACTGAAGAAATAAGAGTAATTCATGATGCTTACTATAAAATCCTGAAATTCTTTGGGATACTAAGAAGGCCATAACCCAGTTCGCTAACACACAAGCAGCACTCGATATGCCTCTCGCTTTAAGTAGGAACATTTCTGATATCAGCAATCATGGAGCCAGAACCCAGGCAAAGGCAAAACCTGCAACTACAAAGTGAAGAGAATAAATGCGAGTTAAGTAGGAAAAAGTAAATTATGTCCAATCAATCAATCAAGTAAGGGGGATGCAGTTTTCACGTTAGATTTGCGCATGGTTCCACTAACACGGTACCTCTGCCAGAAGGAGAGAGAATATGTGATTTTAAGTCAGTATGATAAATGCTAGTGCATTTTTTATCATAATAATTACAGGAATATTCTTAACAAACAGAACTTGCCAAAACCTCGGGTATGAGTCGGAAGCGGCGTAACCCAGCAGGCAACGAGCTTGCCCAGCAGCCACGTCTCGCCTGTGGGGAAGCGCCGACGCGCCCGGGGCCGCTCCGCTGCGGGCGGCGCGGAGTGATGACGTGCGCATGCGCCGGAAGCCGCCTGATCGTGAGAACGGGGGGTCCGGGAGCGTCTTCTCTCCGGTGCCGGCGGTTCGCCCGGCGCGGGCTCGGCCTAGCCTTCCCCTCCCTTCAGCGCCGGGCGGTCGTGAGGCCCGGGTCTCGTCTTCAGGGTGACGCTTCTGTCGTGGGTGCCTGCAGACTGTGGCGCGGGCTGCGGAAGTGCTGAGAGCCGGTGCTGCCGAGGGAGCGATGGCCGCAGGGAAGCACCCGGCCGTGCTGGGCTCCGGGAGCCCGCGCAAGCCGTGGCGACTGCCCGCCGACGGACACCCCGCGCCGGGCTGCTACCTGAGGTGAGCGACGCGGAGCTATCGGCAGCAGCGGCGCTGACTCTGCAGTCCCGCCGTGCTTTTTGCATGCGGAGGTATATTGGGAGCGGGCGCGGGGAGTGGATGGGGCTGGCTGTGTAACACCTGGAAAAGAGGCTCGAGCACCGGTTTCAGCGGCCTCACAGCAGCCCCTAATTTCAGTATTAGGTTCACGTATTGAATACAACAAACGCCTTGAGGGCCACGGAGTTTTTATTCGTAGGCGGCCTATTAGAATTTTTTACTTGGTTTAAAGAGAACACATGCCTATTGGAACAGCAACTATATTCACTGCCATGTGTGCTGAGGAAAGCTGGTAAGTGCTGTCTGCAGTAAAAGTTACTGTAATGAACTTGTGACTTTATAGGAGCAGCTGCCTCTGTGCATTTGATATTCAGAACCTTCTTGTGTGTTTTACCAACAATTGCATGCCATGTGCAGCCCTTTATAGTGACGACTGCACTTTTCTGTACTCCTATGCCCTGTTAAGAGGTGTCCTCTGTGTTCTTATTCTATGATGGTAAAATGTCTGTATAGAAATAAACATGCTATTGAATTCCACTCAGATACCTCAGTTCTTTCAGTTTGGGAGTGCTGTGAAATTCAGGCAGTTGTCTAAGGAATTAGACCTTTCAGAGAAAATAAATAAATAAATACTATTTTTTAACTGTTTACCTGTTGTTTATCTTGTTAATCCATGGTCCCAGGTCACTGAAGGAACTTGAGATGTCACAGGATAGTATAAGTGCATACAGAATGTAGTTCAGGAGGTGGTATTCAATTTCACGGTTAAGTCTCAGTGGAAATAAACTGAGAAAAAAGGAGAGAGGAAAAATCCAACAGGATTTTAAAAATGTGTTTAGGTCAATGTGGTGCAGACACATCAAAACTGATGCTTGACCAGCACAATCTCAGGTCTTCACATGGGCCAAATAGAAATATGACTAACGTATCCTCCAACACAGTTTGTCAGACATCTCTTTATACTTAAAACTAACTAGTTACCTGCTTTGTATTTAAAACAGTTCAGGACAAAGATATGAGTAAATTATGTTAGTAACTAGCTTATCACTCTGCTTATGTGCTTTGTTTTTTTCCTTTTATCAGAATAATCCATGAGTAAACTCTAAGACAGTGTTTATTTGCTGTAGTAGGTTTAAAACTTAAACTAACCCCTACCTTATTGGACTCAGAATTTGAAAGTGTTAATCTAAAACAAGAAATATGTTAACATTCATAATGAATGCTAACGTTCACTAGCTACATGCAATTTACTTCTAAGTCTTCTGTGGAACAAATGATAGTTCAGAGTGCATGCAAATGCTCAGTCCTAACCTAAGAATATTTTAAAATGCATTTGGTCTCTTCAGTCTATATGTTAACATGTTAACTTATGTACCAGTAATAAAGATGTGATTTGTACCTTATTTTCTGAACGGAACTAATACAGTATTTTGGTGTATCACAGGTAAATTTTTCCATAACCTTATGGAGAAAAAGGACTTTGAAGCATGGCTTGATAACATTTCTATTGCATTTCTTTCTCTGACGGACTTGCAGAAAAATGAAACTCTGGATCACCTGATTAGCTTGAGTGGAGCAATCCAGCTCAGGCACCTCTCCAATAATCTAGAGATTCTCCTCAAGAGGGACTTCCTCAAACTTCTTCCATTGGAACTTAGTTTTTATCTGTTAAAATGGCTTGATCCGCAGACCTTACTCACATGTTGCCTCGTCTCTAAGCAATGGAACAAGGTTATAAGTGCCTGTACAGAGGTGTGGCAAACTGCATGTAAGAATTTGGGTTGGCAGATAGATGACTCTGTTCAGGATCCTCTACATTGGAAGAAGGTTTACCTAAAAGCTATTTTAAGGATGAAGCAACTGAAGGACCACGAAGCCTTTGAGACATCCTCTTTAATTGGACACAGTGCCAGAGTATATGCACTTTACTATAAAGATGGACTTCTGTGTACAGGTAGGAAGGACAGACAACTTGAGAGTCTTAAAATTCTTTGTCTTCTCTTCCCCCTCATAAGATTAATGACAATTTGCTTTTCTTTTACCAGAAAAATTATTTTCTTAGTACAAATACAGATGATGATTCTAAATTACTTATTTTTTTCAATTTATGAAACACCTGGTGTACTAATAAACTCATTAATCACTTTAATAGGAATACAAGGAGACAGATGTCTTTGTTGGATAAAGATACAGTAACAGCAGGCATCATTGTCCCTGCCCATGGTAGGGTGATTGGAACTAAATGATTTTTAAGGGCCCTTCCAATCCAGATTGCTCTATGCTTTTGATCATGCTGTTACTATTAGTAAACCTATTTGAGAAGTACAGATATGTTAGCTATCCTCTTAGACAATGATAGCTTTCAATTGAAAGGACTTTGGGCTGTGAGAGAACTTCAGTCTCCTGAAGTGTGGAAGAAAAACTCGTATCTTCTTCCTTGAAACAAGGCTGTAAGCCTTTCAGTTCTTAACATTAAGTGCTCTATGAAGTGCTGTAAGACTAGATTTAGCCTTGTTACTAGTCTGACTTGCACATAATTTCAGCTTCCTCCCTGAAAAGTATAGACTTCAACATTTCAGTTTAAACTTAAGTTACAGACAGAACATATATGAAGCCTTAGTATGAAAGAATGATAACAGAGTTACAATGAACTGCTGTCAGAGCATATTCCAAGGATTTTCCAATCATTTGGAATGACAATGTTATACACTAAGTTGGAAATACTGACTTCAGTCACTCATTTGTTGGTACATTAGGATGCTTACTAGAAGCCAACAACTACATTCTAGCCAGTCTTTCACTTACCTACTCAGCAGTGAATGTTATACACAGAAAACAGCATTGTCAAAACTTTCTGACAACTTTTGTACTGAACCCCCGGGAGAAGAAGCAGGTGTAAGGAGTCCAGGGTTTCATTTTGCTCTCCAAAGATAGCAATTTAAAAAAGGGGAGCTTCAGATAAAGAAAAGAAAGTGGCAGGATATGGGGCCTGGTATTCATTTGTATTTCAAGATTTGGTGGACCCCTTTTCTTCCTGAAAGAAACTAAAGCTTGCAATATAGTCAGTGGCTCTGCAAACCTGAGAGTGATGTGTCACGTGAAACTTCCATGCATCTGTTTCACAGTAGACACTGTCAGTCAGAGGTAGTGCCAAAATCTACCAATCTTGCAATTATCCTGTTCTTTCATATTCTAGGATCAGATGACTTGTCTGCAAAACTGTGGGATGTAAGCACAGGTCAGTGCATATATGGTATCCAGACACACACTTGTGCTGCAGTGAAGTTTGATGAACAAAAGCTTGTAACAGGATCTTTTGATAACACAGTAGCCTGTTGGGAATGGAGCTCTGGGGCAAAGACACAGCATTTTAGAGGACATACTGGTGCAGGTATGTTGAAATTTTAAAATTGTAATTTCACCAGTGAAGTAACGTACATCATCATCAAACAAAATATAATTTAAGTTAGCTTTTTGCACACTAGCTTTTTCAGTTTGTTCAGCCTCTGTTCTCTGTCACCTGAGTCACCTCAGTTCCCCTGACAGGGGAAGTGACCAGAACAGATATAGCTTGTCCTCGAATATGCCAACGCTTAGCATAGCCATATGCCAATGCTTAGCCAACAATGTAGTGTTTTGCAATTGCATGGAAGTAACAATAAACACCATGGTTATTCAGTAGCTTCAAGTAAAGAGGTACAACTCTTAGGTAGCAGGGCATACATGGCCATGGCCATTCTTCCCAAACTGGACATGAACTTAAAGCAAAGAGCAAAATAGGACCTGGTATTTGCATTGCCCTCATAACTAAATTCTTTGTCGTGTACTTAGAAATATCCTCAGCTCAGCTGTATTTTTTTTCCCTTTTATCAATAAAATGTACTGATCCTGTGGAATTGTCTTACTAAAACTCTGGAAATAGGAACTAGTTTAAGTTACACTTTGCCATAACCCAGCCATAAAGGAACCGCTGATATACATTCTCTTAATTTGGGCAAAAATCCCCAATAATTTTGCAATGTAAACTCAGGCATCCAGAGCAACAATTCATGTATACAGTTCAAGAACAATTACAGATACAGTAGCATATGAATTTAGAAGCTGCTAAATTCATATAAAGGCTACTAGTGCCGCACAGAAAAATGCATGCATAGAGACTGGTATTCCTTATTTAATTCCATCTCTGTTTGAAGTTTTTAGTGTGGATTACAATGATGAACTTGATATTCTGGTCAGTGGCTCTGCAGACTTCACTGTGAAAGTATGGGCCTTATCAACAGGAACGTGCCTGAATACCCTTACTGGACACACAGAATGGGTCACTAAGGTGGGAATATTGATTTGTAATTAATCTCAGACATTTGTTTGCACTAAATTTGTAACATGTTCTAAATTTTTATTTCCTAATCCTGCAGGTAGGTTTAGAATCTGAAGAACATGTGGAAATACTTCAAAATAACATTTCAACAGAAAAAATATTTAAGCTGTAACTAAACCTTTCAGACCACTGAAGATATTTCAATTCCAAAGTAGATGAGCTAACATTAGCAAGCAGCCTTTTGATTCAAAGACTGAATAAAAACTGGTTCTGAAAGAATAAGGCTTTAAAAGTTATATTAAAAATCTAATGATCTTGGTAACAAAAACCTGAGCATGAAACAATATTTTTCTTCTGAAAAGAAGAAAGGTGGGGGGTGTGACTGTACAGGTGAAGTATGTATGTTTGCTTATTAATACACTAAGTTGTCACTAGTAGGAACAAGAGTGTAAACTGTAGTTTTCCTCCAGTTGCTGACAGTATTTGTACTACCTTTGTACATGCGTACACTATGCAGGTGGTCAGTGAAGTGAAAAATGCAAATGAAAATTTGTTTATTTAACAGCATCAACATAATAAATCATTACTGTCCTTCAATTACAGGTCGTTTTGCAGAAGTGCAAAGTCAAATCTCTTATGCATAGTCCTGGGGATTATATTCTCCTAAGTGCAGATAAGTATGAAATCAAGGTATGTACCATATATCATGCATATATTATTTTGGTACATTGGGAAACAAAAAGCTTGAGTACTTTGCTGAAGTTTACAAATAATAGAAGGCTTTGGTTTTCCCCCACATTTCCTGCTTTAGAGGCTGCATGCAGAACATGAAATTCTTTGGAAGCTTATTTTTCAATGTTCACCTTATCATTTAGTTTTAAATGAGAGCTCTCCCAGAATGGTAATGCAAAGAATTAGTGCTTTCAAGTCATGCTTATTGTGCTAACTTGACAGTGAAGCAGGTAACTGCAAATACTGTTACTGTTGGGGACTTTGGGGTTGGAGAGTGCTGTAAGTTTGTGGCTATAGAAGTGCTTCATAACTGAAATGCTGTTACACTTCTGTCCCAATTGGATTTTTTTTTTCTTTTTTTAATCCATTCTTTAAAGTACCCATTTTCACTGGGATTTTTTAGGCTAGAAACAACACGAGCTGCACCAATATTTTAAGACAAGTCACTTGCAGAACTGATGTTCCTAGCTGAAAGAGATAAATATTTCTCAAAAAAACCTCATACACACATTCACACATTTACCTGATGCTTAAAAAGAGACTGTGAGACTTGCTCTATTTATATAACAGTTAATATTGTGAATTCTTTATGGTCTTAAACTGTGTTTTAATTGTAGATTTGGCCTATTGGAAGGGAAATAAACTGCAAGTGCTTAAGAACACTGTCTGTTTCTGAAGACCGCAGCATATCCCTACAGCCCAGACTGCACTTTGATGGTAAATACATAGTGTGCAGTTCAGCACTAGGATTATACCAGTGGGACTTTGCCAGCTATGATATTCTCAGGTAAACTGTTCAGTTTAGGATTCAGTCTTCATTAAATAAGTAAGAAGTAGATCATACTAGTTTTAATAACTTACTTTAGATGCGGACCAAAAGAATCTTGATAAAAATTCTGTGAATAACTTGTTTTACACATTTGGAGTGGTTTAATTCTAATTTTGTCATCTGATAATATGAATAGTTTCATTGCTGTTTTGGTTTCTAGTTCTCTTCCATAATTTCATTCCGTAAGCTGTAGTGTTTCAGTATAGACTTAAACCAGACTGCAATGCTGTAGTTGTGAATGTGAAAATGTAGTGGCCCAGAGCTAATGCTACCATGGTGACTTCTATACAGACAACCAAGCAGGCATTTCTGGGGGTCCTTTGATGGGACAAGAAATTAAAAAGACACTTTTCCCTTATAGCGCTACTGATCTGTCACTCCTGCTAATGCTGTGGAATTATAGTGAAATCTCTCAGACTGCAATAAGGGACCGAACATGATGGCATTCCATTTCCACAAAAAGAATCAGGCTGTATGAGTTTGAAATGGTGGCATCAAAGATAGTAACTTACTAAAGGAAAAAAAAAAATGAATTTTAGAACAGCTAGCAGACTCTTTAATTCAAATAGCCTGAATATTTGTGGATACTTGAAAGATCTCTGGAAGTGCTTCTAACCAGTAAGAATAACTAATTTCACCTCTAAGTTTACCCTGCCATCTTTCAAAACAGAAAGATGGTCTCTTACTACTGAGAGCAGGTTTTCATCCCCACACATTTTTGTGCCTCAGTTCTTTGCTTTATGTAATGTTATGATCAAATGTAAAGGCAGTTGAGGAAAACTCAACTCTTCAGTTTCTGTTCCAAGTTTATTTATTAAGGGAAGACATCAAAAAGGTGTTGGGGAACTAAAAAATACTTTTATTTCTCCCCATTCTTAATTTAACATAAAACATTGGTAAAACAGCATTCTAAGGACCAGTCTTGGATAATTTATCTAACCTGCTTATCACAACAAGGCATGTCTGTGTTTTACTTCTGCCTTTTAGAAGAGTGATCAAAAGAATACTAACAGCTTTTACTTCTTAGCTTAAAGATACTGAGGCATGAAATCCATGTGGAAATTTACGGTAAAACACAAGTGCATTTGCTCTTTTGCTTGTATGTGGAAATGGCTCATTTTTTCTTGTGCTCTCCAGAATAATCCCTTTCAAACCCTTGCCTTTACTTATGTTCAGATGGGTCTGTCCTGAATGCACAAAGTCAGAACTGATACCACAGACCTGACTGTAGCTATGTGTTCAGTTACTTAATTTGAGAGATTTGCATCCAGTTCTAAATTATTTCAGAATTATGAGTTTAGACACATTTTCTGTAGACACACAGGATTTGGCTTAGTAATTCAAGCTCATGACTACACTGTAAGGGAGATTCTAACACTGTTTTCTTGTCTTCTAGGGTTATCAAACCTCCAGACTTCTCAAATGTGTCCTTGCTGGGCTTTGGAGAGATATTTGCTCTACTGTTTGACAACAGATACCTGTACATAATGGACTTGAGGACAGAAAAACTGATAAGCCGCTGGCCTTTACCGGAATATAGAAAGTCAAAGAGAGGTTCAAGCTTTTTGGCTGGTGAAATATCTTGGTTAAATGGACTAAATGGCCAAAATGATACAGGCTTGGTTTTTGCCACCAGTATGCCAGACCATAGTATCCATTTGGTGTTATGGAAAGAACATGGCTGAAAAGTTCACACATACAGAATCTTCAGGAATATATGGCCTATCAGCAGTGTGTCCATAAAATGAGACTTTGCATGAACCAAAGTTGCACACCCAATGGTATCATCATGCAATGCACAATCATTTACTTCTATTTTGGCATTTGGGAATGGGTTGTTTTGGACATAATGCAATGCAGCATGCTAACAGTATTCACCACAAATTTTTGTCTATATTCATGTTTAAACATACCTACTTGGGCTCTGAAGTACAGCTTGTAATGTTTAAACTATTCAAATCTGCTATCAAGTCTGAAATTAAGTTGTGTTTGACCTGACTTCTGACCTTTTTTTTGTTGCTGAAACAGAAGGTGAAGCTACTATTTTAGAACCATAGGCTTTTGTACATGTAACAGTAGATACTGGTTACAGTGCGTGGCTGCTAAACAAAAATGAGAAAATAGCAAACCCGTTCTCTCTCCAGAATCTTTCTCTTCAAAATGTTTTTCCATATGAGAGCTTTAAATACTTAGCCTTTGAAACAGAAGAATCAGATGAGTCCTTTAACAAATACTTGTCCACGTACTTCTGTGCTATTTGACATGTACTTAAAAGCTGTATCTACAACATCACATGCTTTAGAAATGCTTTAGGTTGATCTTCCTTCCTTCCTCTCACCTTAATGTCAATTTTTTGTTATTTTTTTCTTCCCACTATTCAAGGAGACCTGATTTCATACTTAATACTGGAAGAAGACAAAGATTCTCAAATGTATGTGGTATGAATTACACCAATGAAGGGGAGTTTTCACATGCAAGAATCAGTATTTGAGTGCCGTAGGAGTTGCATAAAGTCACAGTAGAGCAGTCTCTTAAATACAAGGCCAGACTCTTAAGCACTCAGTTTTTCCACCTTTACTCACACCAATTTACTTTGAAAAATGTTGTCTGTACTCAAGGATTTTATCTACTGGAAGCCAAATTCACAACTCTCAATTCAAACGGCACTGTGTGGGGCATAAATGAGCTCACAAAAGTGAGCTTTTGTTGTCTTATTCCAAAGTGAAGAAAGCTTCCATGAAAAAGAAAGTTTTCAATTAGTTGTCTTGAAACCCAGTTCTCATCATTCCTAATGTGGGAGTAACATAACAGTATCATTATGATGTGTGCAGTAACTCAGCTTCTTCTGAAGGAGACACGTATACAGCACTGCATTAACTTTGAAAGATTAAATAGAGGCGTGCCAGAAATGTCCTTGTTTCCAAATCAGCAAAACAGGAAAACTTGGTCAACTACTTTTTATTAGTGACCTTGATAATGCAGAGTCCACAGAGAGGTGGAGTGCAAGATGGCTGAGAAACTGTGACCCAAGCTGAGCCTTCCAGAAAGAATGGTGGGGAAAGGGAAGGTGGGCATGGGAGGGGGAGGCACTGCTACTGTCTCAAGCTAACTAGTAAGCTATAAAGAAAACAATGTCACACACAGGTCGGCATCTTGCAGCAAGACAATGGTTAATGGTTCTTGTAACAAGAGAAATTCTCCACAGTGAGGTTAGTTTAAGACTGAAACTGGCTGCCCCGCCTTCCTAGACAAAGTCCTGAGCACGTCATGCTATAAGCAGGGAGTTGGACTTCCAGATGCCCCTCCTTAACGAGTCTGAAATTCTAAATGGACATGTTGCCACACAAGATTATATGACTGACAGCAGCAGGCATCTAAGATACTTAATAGAGCTTCGAGTTTGTTGATACAGTCTGGGAGATGCTGCAGTCAGTGTGAAACAAAGTTCCCTTTGGACATCCGCTAATGATACTAATGCACTAATGACAGAGCTCTTCAAGGGCACAGGTATGTGCCACTACCAAGTAGATAAAGGAATGAAAGCATGACACTAATACAGAAATTTTAAAAAGCATACTTGCTGTCACACACATTTCTCTCTGTCAGACACCAAAGTGTCAGGCTATCACTGCCTTCAGATGTGCCTTCAGTAGGAAGGTTCTAATGTATTGCCACAACGTATGCAATGCATGTAGTTCTGGAAGCTTATCAAACAGCAACTGAAATTGTGAAACTAAAACTGTGAAACAGAAGTGAGCAAATGGTTTTTATGTTTGCTTTCGTTTCCATCTGACCCTTCAGCAAAAGTCACTACTTAGCACTATTTCCATAGAGGTTGGAGAAAATGCAGCTTCTGTACCCTTACACCCACCAAGAATTCTACTTACCCATCACATAAAGGACTAAAATCCAACTTGCGTCTAAATTTCATGAATCATTTTCCTATGAGGCTTCAAGATGCCAGAAAAAAAACCCAACAAACTATTACATCTCATAAAAGTTGTTTGGCCATCTATTTTTACCTCCTCAAAATAGGTTCTTTTCAGTTCACAAAAGTATCTTTTTCTTTAAGATCAATCTGTATCCCTTGACTCTATTAAAGCTTTCCAACACAGCTCAGCACTTACCACTTTAGTAACTCAGAACAGGTGCAATCACTCTTCTCGAACTTACATGTCTGTAAAGCCCAGTTGAACAAGACATTTTTTATCAGCAAAACTCCCATGGCTGTGTTTAGTGTTACAATCCATCACATCTTTAACATACACTGTTTCCAAGAACATAAGGGGTAATTTTTTTTACAAATGAAAGCAAGATTGTGCTCCATTACTTGTCGACCTTTTACTCAAATTGATGCATACAAATTTGGTACCCAGTGACATACAAACTGCAAGAATTAAGCAATGCCACCTTTAATATTAATGACTGTATGTGTACTTTTTGTACATAGGTTGAAAATTGTTTTGCATTATTTGAATCAGTTGACAAATACTGATTTTAGTACTGTTTTAACTGAAAACAAATTGTACATTTCCCAGAAGAAATACTGCAATCTGCATTGTCCCTTGATATCATTAAATGATTCGTGACTTTGCTACAGATTCCCTAAATAATTGCAGCAGAATTTAAACTCCATGTGGAAATCAATTTCATGTGATCTTTAAATTATATCCTGTGTCTTCCCACAATAGAGGTAAGCGCTCCACTTTCACTCCTTATAACTGGGGCTTCACTTTTGAGGTCGCAGCATGGTTTGAGATAGCACCTTGTTAACATTCATGATTAATGATGAGTTATATCTCCACAGTGTTGTATCCCTGATGAGAGATTTTCTGGGAAGGTCTCTTTGAAGGGCCTTCCGACAGTGGTAAATGAGGGCAACATCCATGGGAACATTCACACTGTTCCCATAAGCATGTAAGACAGAATGGACTGAAGTCTGAATCACCTTTCGTGGATCAACTATCATTTTCCTGGGATTGATTACATCTTTCCTGTCAGGCTCTCTGTATACATGCTGTAATATGTTAACACCTGGCACAGTATTCCAAAATGAAATGTTGAACATGTGAGAAGATACGGTTTCTGGGAAGATATGGTTCTCAAAGAGGAAAACACTAGTCCCTGGGTTTTGTTCCTGAAGACTGTTCATCATTGTTTTCCAGTCTGGGTGTTTAAGGGGAAGAATTATTTCATCAGCATCATTAAGGACCACAAACTTGCTCCTTTCCATGTTACGGTATATACAGTCGTTTAGAGCTGTGATTTGTCCATAGTAGCCAATGTGCATTCCATCTTGCATGAAGTGCCATTCAGAAGAAACCCTGAGGTGTGAGTTTATTGGCCAGGGGATTATCTCAACAGTTCCTTCTTCAATATAAAACTTCAAGACTTTCTCCATCAGATGGCTGCAGTTGTTCTTATAGATCACCACTTTCTGTACTCCAAGAATCTTGTACATTTCCATACTCTGTATAAACTGCAAGACATTGTTGTAGTTTCCAAACATGGCAGAAATGCACACAGTGAAGTCAACAGAAAAGGTCTCAGCCTTGCGGTTTTTAATTTCAAACCTTGGCAGCTGGTCAATATTTCCATGTGGAAACGGATTAATTGATACATGTGTTGGATCACAGTTTTCAGGTTCCAAACAAACTATATCTGCTGCACCATAAGGGAATCCAAATCTATCTGAGTGAACATCAATTTTTGCTTTTGATACATATATCTTTCCATTGGGCTGACAGCAGAACCAGCAGTACAGTTGTTTTACATCATCATGGTGAACAATCCCAATCAGACGAGTGACTTTGCTTTCTCTGTCATCAAAGTATGGGGATATAATAAAAGTTTTATTACCTTTTAATGCCGTTATTGTGCTATTGGCAATTTTCCCTCTACATCTTCTACCTTCTTGAATTACTTGTGGCTGATGAGAAAGTCTCTGTAACCTCAGGTAAGAAACTGTGAGCATTGAAGTTACAGTAATAATGCACACACCAGCAACAAAGTAAGATTTTTTCCCAGCACACAACATTTTTTATGTATCTAAATGTGCATGCAAATTTCTTTGTTCTTGTACTTTATGCTGCCGTATCTGCAGAAGAGAAAAGACATAGTATGAGGTAATACTGACCCGTGATCATTGCTCAAGAATTTCACAAACAAGATGGGGTAAGTCTCTATCATGGTGCACTGACTTACTCAGAGACCCAGCTACTGTGGGTATGAAACACCAGTCACAGAACATATCTTTAATGATATGTACAATACTGTATGTGACACTCTGAATGTCTCTATTTGTCAGATGTGTGGAGCACTTTCTGTACATGGAGGGTTCTGTAGAATAATATATAGAGCAATACAAGGATTATTTTATTTTCAATAATTCAGACTTTAGAATATCCAATTTAATAACTAGGCACTAATTCTTAAAGCAAAGCAGAGCTTTTCTCTTTCTTCCACCTACACAGTTTAAAAAAACCAAACTCTACCAGATTTCTCACAGACAAGATAGAGGCAGATAAATTAAATGTATATTGAATTAATCAAGTTCATAATAAACATGCTTATAGGGGATTACACACGACGGTCCAGCTATAATCACTAATTTATGAATTCCCTAACTTGCAGATCACCACAGATGAGACCATACACACAGAGGAAAGTCAATTCATACATTCCAGCAGAAGGCAGATGAAATTATGCAGGTATGAAAGTCAGTCTCAGCCACTCAACACTATGTAGCCATGTACAAGGCAGGAGTTGCAGGAAAGGTCATCTCATATTAATGCTTACTAGAGGTCTGGGTCTCCTCACACTGCATTAATGCTGGCTCAGCTCCTGGCACGATTTGGGGGTTAGGGCTTAAAACTCTTGCTGCTACCAGAACAGGTAGGCAGTCCTGGGTGCCTAGATGACTGAAGTCTTCAGCAGCACTTGTGCTAGCAAGTGTTAATGCCTGAATGGGATTTTATGGCACTCTCAAGCACTAATTTCTGCAAATGGAGCCTCAACAAATTTTCTCAACAAATTCATCTTTAGGTATTCAGATATGATCCATAAACAGAAAAGTGACAGCAAGCCTCAAAGGCCTGCTTATACCACGGAGATTCTTGGGAAAAAAGTGTCCCAGATTAATTAAATTAATGTCAGATCAGAGAACTGGATTGGTAGAAGAGAGTTTCCCCAGCTGTCAGCAGGAAGTGCGGAGTAAAATGCCGAGATGGAATGAACTGATGGTATTGCACAAGATTACAAAAGTGTTTCTAGCAGGCAAAAAGTAATTGTCTGTGCCTTCAAAATAATATACAATATTTTCACAATTGCTCTTTCATGAAAAGTGAACTAGGAAGAACCACAGTCACAACACATCCCTGAAAATGTCCCATGTGCCAAGGCTGATGTGATTTACAGCAGCCTTTGCCAGCTACCAAGAAATTGCTTTTCAGACAAGAATAATCATAGGGGCACCAAAAATCTCACTACATCACACTAGGCACAAAGCAGAAAAGAAGCAGCAGAAAGCACTGACTCTTCTATCTCTGAAATGGAGAGTCTGCCCCATAAGTCCTTAAAATTGAGAGCAGAACGGCAAATACATAGAGTCTGCTATTGCCATACGACTTCCAGCTGGAGATTTGTGACTGAAAACAACTCAAACTTTTTTAGTCTTTTTATGAAACATTCTTAAGTATGAGTTTCCCCCAAACATTCTTATTCCAAGGATGTTATATATTTTAGCATTCTTACAACCTACAGAAGGTCACATTTAACATTCTTCCCCATGGTTTTATCTATTTAAGATTATAAAAATACTGTTCTGTCTTACAGAATAAATATTTTTTAATTAAAGAAATCTCAAACCATGTCAACAGTAAATAACAAAATAAATTTATTACCTGTTCTTTCTTCTGCTTTTGCTAGCAATAAATAACTAACAAGAAAAAATATACATCTTTTCAATTGTATTTTGAACAGCGAACACTGGAAAGGAAAAAGTACTTTTTAAAGCAGATAGCCAACTGAAGTTCTGTTCAGTCCTCCATTCATTTTTTGCTAAGTTATTTTGTAAAATAATTTACTAATTGCTTATTTTAAACAGATAAAACCTTAAATACTTTTAAGGAAAATTGTAATAGTTGTCCACTACAGAAAAATACTGAGAGAAAAAAATGGTACAATACCTAAGACTCTTCCTGGCATATTTTATTTAGCGTAGCTGTTGCTCTTTTAGTGTCAGTAATAGCAGCCACACCTACCAGAAAAACAAGTTTTCCTTCTCTCGAGCAAAGCACACAGTTGTGTTGCAAGAACTTAATTTAAATTACAAATGAGTATGGAGCTGTTGAAACAAATCAAACTTTTTTCATGGATTTTTTTAAGGCTACTTAAGTTTTCTTCTGAAAATTAATCTTGCATGTTGACATAAACCCAGTTCACACACATACTTGAACTAGAAAAATACACTATATATATATATATATATATGTATGTATGTATTTCTCGGACAAACTTTTTTTTTGTAACATGCTATAGGCCTAGTTAGAACATGTAGATACAGATTCTGATTAGGAACTGAGAGAGTGTTGAAACAATAGCGAGTTCTAGAAGCTGAGAAAAAGAGCAAAATCAAGAGCTCAAAGAGACACCAAATGAGCTCAGTGAGAACACCAAATCTTAAAGAAAATAAATATGTAATTATTTGACAAGTGAAATTCATGATTTCCCCAACAGGACTCATTAATTTTGCTCTTGTGAGCTAAACAGCACAAATATGTAGTCATAAAATACATGAAGTCGGTGTAATTAAGAACACTACATTTGTATTTCCTCACTATAGAGAAGGTAAAATGGCAAGTTTTAACTTTAAAAGTATGCTTTCAGCATATTTAAATGAGTTTCTTTTATAGTAACAATTAATTTCAATTTTGTATTTTTTAATTCCAATTGATACGCAAGTAAACATGACACAAATTATGCAGATTTGCTTAAGTACTAAATTTAGCTAATGGTATCAATAGCTACTTTGCAGTATTCCACTTAACTGCAAACAGGCTTTCTTCCTCCCCACCACCCTAACAGACTGCAGTAATATCACCTCCTTGTCTTCATATTTGTTACCTTTTTATTCAACAAAACAGTTGAATGAAAGAAAGTCTTAAGACTTCTGCAGCAAGGTCATAATAAAGAGCTCTTGTCACGGTTAGAATCGTGGAACGGCATGGATTGGACAGGACTTTAAAATATCATCTAGTTTCAATCCCCTTGCTGTAGGTAAGACATCCTTCACTAGATTGAGCTGCTCAAATTAGTGATGTATCTCCTTACTTCGTTGGTCACAGTCCTTCTAAAATGTACTCTAAAACCTTATATGGGACCAAGAATGCAGTTATAAACTCTCATATACTTAAATCATATTTTTTTCCCCGTCCTAAACCAAGGAACCAGTCATGCTTTAGCCACATTGTACCACTATGCTCACATTTACTAATTTTCCATTATACGTTCTTCCAATAGCTTGTCTTTCTAGAATTTTGAAATGGAATTTTTTTGCATCACCTTCAAATTGTGTTTTATTTTTGTTGTCCAACTTCTACTTTCAGACCTTCTTTTCCAACATCTTTCTAAAACCCTCCACAACTAGCACTGTCCTTACTAAAAGCTGGTACCCATCACTATTCCCGGGTAATAATTTCCTTCACATGCTCTCTGCATTGTGGCTGTCCTTTGAAATTTGTTTTGTTCACATGGAGACGGCTGAAGACTTTTTATGTTGCTCATTTCAGTATCTCCCCAATGTCTACATTGCATTAGGTTTTTCGTAACTCTCATCTTATTACTTTATCTCCAGTCTAGAGTAAGGACAGAGGGCAACTGAAAAAAGGTGACTGCAGAGTTTCAGTTGCTAATATGAAGTATTAGCTTCAGCAGTAGAAGAACAATAAACAACCTAATCCTTGTTCATCCAGAGTCTACCTAAAAACCTCCCACTAAAAAAACAGCCTTACAAAACTTACCATTTTTTTAAAAAGTTATTCTCTATCCTTTAGCTAAGGATTTTTGTCAAAAGCAAAACCACAGATCGCTGGTGCCTAAACAAGAATTCCAAATATTAACAATCATTTACCATCTTTATCTCAATTGCCTGTTGCTAATCTTTCTATAGCTTACTTTTTTCAGAAAGGTTATTTGACACACCAGTGTCCTTCCTCTCTTATAAGATCCAGAAGCATATTGTTTGAAGGATTAAACTGAAGGCAGTATTTTTCCACTAATAAAATACTATTCGAAAAAACTTAAAACTGTCTATTTCTATTCTAAATATGTAGACAGTAAGCCAGAACAATATACAGTGTTGTCATACAACTGTCAATATACAGTTGCTGTACTTATTTTGTGCTGACAGAATAACTGACAAATCACACACTTCCCTGTATACACTCAGAAACTTCTCCATTATAATCTGCTGTGCACAATCTCCATTATAATCCCTAAACCAAACTTCTATTGTAAACATTTAAACTTTGTGTCCTTTGAAAAATCAAACAGATTGGGCAAAATAAAAACTGCATGACATGTAAAAGACTGTTATTTCAACTTTTTTTCCTTCATACTGTACTTTTTTAGCTGTGACTGAATTAATTTTCTTCGTAGTAGCTAGCAGAATGTTGTGTTTTATGACCAAAGCAAGTGCTTCAAACACATTGATGTTTAGCTATCGCTGAACTGTACTTACGCAGAATCAAGGCTGTCTCTCTTTCTCCT
>VZTT01024139.1:0-18692 GCA_013400855.1 Buphagus erythrorhynchus
AACCATACTATAAAAAAGAAGCTACAAACCAAGTTCAGTGGAGCATGGAGTGAGCAGTAACCCCTCATGACTCCCCAGCACTGCGTTGCTCTGTCTATATCAAATAAAGCAATCTAAATTCTGCTAAATATCGAGACTTCTGTTTCTCATTTATAACATCATTGTTTTTGTCTGAACCAAAGGCTTAGAGTTTATAAATACTCAATTATCTAGTTTGTTCCCTTTTCTGACTGGCAAAACTAAAAATGGTTTGATTTTTCTTTAAAAATAGAACAAGAGTAATTTTAATTCCTAAAATTGACCTTGAAAAGCAAACATCAGTGTTTTGGACACTATGAACAAAAATTATTAAGAGTTACTGATTTAAAGTCTAGTGCTTTCACAAATTCCATTATTTCTGGAATCTGTTCTTCCATTAAAGCCTCTACTAAAGATGGAAAAAAATAACATCACAGCAGAGTCTACTTAAGGAAACCATCCCTTCTCATGTCACTTTGAGAAGAGCAAAGCTTTGCTCTTTCTGGTATGTATGCTTGACAAGGGAACTCCCAAATAGGGTTAGGCTAGTGGTTAATTCAACCCAAGTATTTTTGGCAACGCCCAGTACCTTTTTAAAAAATAAAGCTCATGGAAAAAAATTGCATATAAAAATTTTGTCTGAACAGTAAACTGTCCGGTTCATACATCATGATCTTGGGGCAAATCAACAGAAATTGATGTCACTGATTCAAGAATGACTGTGGGAAGAGGCTGGTCATGCCTGTGTGAAATCTTCTCAAGGAGGGTGTGTTGCCCCCCCATCTCCATCCCTGCACCCCCAGGATGTTCTGTCAGCATGTCAGCCTTTAAGACCATGTCCTGCAGCATGCAGACGCAATGGGCCAGGTCCTAGGAACTTCAGAAAGCACCACCCACCCTTGTCTGAGGCTGCACTACTTGGTCTTGCTTATGGGAGGGTGAATCTAATTTTAAGGGAGCCTCAGGCAGGGGAGATGTACCTACAGAAAGCATTGCTTGGGAAGAACTTTTCCTTGTAAGCCCACTGGAAACACCCTATCTATGCAGTGATACCCTCATGTCACAACTTCCTTCCAAAACCCACACTTACTCCAACCCATTTTCCCATCTGTCTGAGCTTTCTGCATGTTTTCTTGCCCGTATCCTATGCTTGTATATTTTCTGCACAGTATTTTACTTTGAACTTCCACTTCCCTAGAGCCTTGAAACCAGCAATGGCCCCTTCTTCCTTCACCTTAACATCCATACTGCCTGTTCTCCCAGAAGATGAGACCAAAGGCTCATGGCAATAGAAGACAGTTACTACATTCACTTAACTACAGAAAGTCTTCATACAGTCTGGTGTTTTACACTGCAACTCTACTAAGAAGGGCAATATATTTCTGCAAACACAGGAAATAAGAATACTTATGACAATTTAAATTAACTTTGATCTCCTTTTTCTTTTGAGATTCACAGTTTTAGCAAAGGGCTTCATGGGCTCTGTATACCAGGAGCTGAGGCCACTTTATTTCTCAAAGGAGATCTGTTATCACAGGCATTTCCAAGCAAGGCCAACAAGCAGGACTGCTTTGCCATTGAAAAGCTGCAGCTGCCTAAAATTTCTGGAATTTAAAAACAGCATAATACACAGCTGGATCAGTAAGAAAATCTTTGCTATCCAACTCGACAGTCAGTGCCTCTTGGGGGCAGGTAGGAAAATTTGGAGCAGCTTAGGAGTGGAGAGCAGACAAACAGTCCCACTGTCATGTAACAGAGGCACAGCCAGAGAGACAGAAATGTGTGGTCACTGTATGGAAACCAAACTGCAACAAAAGCAAGGGCATTTCCAAAGCCAAAGGAACAAAGAGATACATGATTGTAACTCCACAAGAGGGACAAACCTGAGGTCCTGCCTCAGGTGAGCTCTGAGACTCAGGGAGTCTGCCTATATCTAGATGGAATAAAACTGCCTACAGATTCAGCCCAGTATAAGACACCAACAGAGATGCTTGAACTGATTTGCTGAGGAAGGTAACACTTCCTGATATCTCCAGTCTCTCCATTCCAGTCATAACTTGACAGTATTTGTTGCTCGATTACACGTGCTCAGTGAGGCAGCCCTGCACTTCCTATCCCGAGGCTGCAGGATGCACAAGCAGGTTTTTCAGATGAGCCCTGGCTTCCACCTCTTTCACACACCACACGTTCACCATCTGCGTTCTCATCTTCGGCCTTGCTGCCGCCCCTTGCTCAGGCTGCTGGGAGGTTTAGAAAGGCAGATGTTTTCAGTCTCTGTGGGGTCTGGTTGAAGGGGCTTTGGAAGTTACAGTACCTTAGGCCAGTGTTGTCTGGGATTCAATATTGCATTAAGTGGTGACACATTGTGGGCGGGTGGGATCTATTATTGCATTATGGAGGCTGCTGCTTCCCTGAACAGGCTATGTTTTATGTGTGAAGCGGGCCCACACCTGCTGGAGCTGGGACCTGGAAATGCGGAGGACGGAAGGCATGAGTCTGTGGTTTCCTGCCGTGAGGGGCATGTGCCTGCGGTGGGGCATGCGCACGGGGCTGCTCTCCGCCGAACGGCTGCGCTGTATGAAAGTGCCACCAACGTGAGGGTAGTGTTCTGTCTCCAGGGTTGAGGAGGAGAAAACGGAGGATGCCAGTCTTCTCAAGGGGCTGTACCTCGGGAGGGAGTGCTGAGAAGGCCTGTCCTCCTCCAACTGAAAAAGACCAAGAAGAGTGGAGGAAAAGGTGTCAGGCAAAGACGTGACTCGCCCCTGGTTTGTGATGCACATGCTGCAGACATCTTCGCTGGCAGATGAAAAATGCTTTTGCTCTACACAGGGCCTTACTTACTGCTCTCTATGGCTATCAGTTCCCAGGGATGCTATGGGCACCATGGAAGCCTGCCATGCTCTCCCCAGCCACAGGTGTACCAGAGTGACACCAGCAGTGCCAGGCTCTGCTACTCTCTCCCCTCCTCTGGCTCTTCACGCCACATGCCTCACCTCTCTGTTCCGCTGCCAGTGCTCATCTTGGCATGTCACTAGGCTATTCATACATCTTGCACATACATAAGAGTCAAACTCTGAACACATCTGGAAACCACACGAATGATAAAAGGTGAAACAGAACTAAAATGACTATGTGTATTTGAAAGTGAGGGATTCTCAGGGGCTCTTTCAATTACTCTTATTAAAACTCACTCCAGGGATTTGAAAAAAGCAAGTTTGGGGGCTGTTAGTAGACTTTTCTTTTCTCACACTTATACTGCTGGACTCCTGATACATTTTTATATTGAGTACCTGCAGGGGGAGTGTTAATGCTTCCAATTTTGGTAAGCAGTGGATAGACAGCAGCTGGACAGGCAGGCAGAGTATAATTCTCCTTTCAGTGAGAAATTCAAAACACAGGACCATAGGAGGACATGAGGAGAAGATGCACTCTTAGGTTCCTTTTCTGCTTTGGTGATCCTGGGATAGCCAGGAGAAGGAGGAAGTACACCCACTGAGGACAGTTTGTGTCAGGATGAGATCGCAGTCCCTACCTTCCCTTTATGCTTGGAATGGAAGAGAGAGACATTACGGGAATGACTTCAGATCCTTCACCCTGAAAGTGCTAAGCCCTTCCTTCTCTTTCTACCTCTTTTATGAAACTAGCACTTCCACAAGGGTCAGCAGTCTCAGTCTTCAAAACCAGACTTTTTTTCCTGGAATCACTTTTTTCCTTTCAAGGGAAGGAAGGGAAAATGGGAAATGCATTCCCTTCCTTGTGCTGCATTTCTTTTCAGGAAGTCTCTGCAGGTGAAATGTGGAAAGGCAATATTGGCTTGTCTTTAAGCCAAAACTGCTCTTCTTACCTTACTGGAGATGTTGCCCTTGCACTAGAAAAAAGAGTTGAATGTCATCCAGTGTCATCTCTTTTCAGTCACATTCAGTATCTTTGCAGTGCTTTGAGGCAGATGCCTTATCTCCAGAAGTGCCTGAGAGCTACTCAGTTTGTGGTTGGCATTCAATGTGAAAAGCAATTATTCACAGTCCTAAATGTACTGCATGCCACAGCATAGATCAGTCTCAGATAATAATAATGTAATGCTGTCATGTAGAGTACTTGAGAGAGACAAATAAAATCTAGACAGCAGCTCTAATTCCTCATAAAGACAACCATCTCTTCTTTGCATAGACAGTGTAGAAGTTCAGCCCTAGATGTGCTATTTGCAAGCTGTATAACTGTTACTGGAATTTTTATTCCTAATTTTTGTTCCACGTTTGAGTTCAGCATATTGTATGATTTCCAAGGTATATATCATCCCACTATGGTAAAGACTTCTCAGATCTCAAAGGATCACGCCAGCTACCCAGAGAGACCTCCTCTACAGCACAGGACCAAGGAACTTGCCCAGGCCATGAAGAAGCAATTACAACACCCCATCAGTAAGTGCACTTTGGTATTGCTGCCTAGGGATGAATTGATGCCAGAGGATGAAGCTGATCTTACAGACATGCCACCTTTTTTCACTGATGCTCTAATGCTTAAATTACTCAATCAATGCCGAAGGTGCTGTCCCCCTTTATCCCTTGGCAGCAATCAGGCTGGACCACCTTCCATCAGGCCTATTCTGCTCTGTTTGGACAGGATCAGTAGGACACTTTGTATGTGAAGTCCCAGGAGAATGTGATGTTGATAGAACTCATAATATTTTACAGATATAAAATGTAATTAAGAATGTCTACTGAGTTTAAGGTTTTGATTGCTATTATCTGATATATATAAAGAACATATGTATATATAAGGATATATACATATATATATATATATATATATCTCTATAAAGAACGTGTGAACATTATTCTACTACCACCCTTTTACTGATCCTTTATTCCTAACACATGGATGGATAGGGCTCCTAAATCTAAAGAGTATAAGAGGCCAACTCTACATTCATCCTTCTCCATCAGCTGACAAGCTTCTCTTCTTGTGTGGAGGGAAGACAGAGGAGCTGACTGTCAAAGAATCACATCATCTACAACAGGCATCAAACACAGACCAATGGGAATTACATTGAGTGAGGAGCAATGAGTCTTTCCCTCTGCCAATGCCCATTTCTCACCACTGAGAAATGGTCCCTCAGGTCCCCTCAGAGCAGCCCACATACAATGCTGTAGAAGGGAAAGGAAACCAAGACACATGGCACCTTTTCCCCTGCTGCCCTCTCAGGCTCGAGATATGGACAATTTTAAGCAGTTCTGCTTGTGGCATTCTCCTTGCTGTGTGAGAAAAGAGGCCAAAGATAGCATCAAGATGATTTTAAAGAGTGATTTTAACTACACAGCTGAGTTGGTGAGGAAAAATATACTAGTGCCTCCTCATACTGGGACCTTGTCTAACAGATGAACTCTAGGACTGTAAGAATCAGCCTAAGTAAAATGCTCTCTGAAACCTGCAGAATATATTCAAGGGTAGGTAAAGCAGAATAAATATCATCTCCCACTTTAATTTTTCACTTCTCTTGTGGTTTTTTAGATGAGACATCATTTGGACGGGGATGTTTTAGGCAGGCGAATCCCCAAACATTTTGTACAATGACAACTGCACTAGCAGGGGAGATAGAGAGTCAAGAAATACCTATGAGCACAGACCTGAGCATAGTCAGAAATAATTTCTAAAACTCATACATGTATGAACACTTTTAAGTCTTTTCACTGCAGAAGGCAGCACTAAGTTGCCATCCCTGTCAAGTATCAGTGAATTTATTCAGCATTGACAGATTTTTAAATTATATTGTGAGGTATGTGTTTAAATTATTTCCAACAGTAACAGCAACCCTATGTAAGGATTAATAGGTAAACAGAAGTGCAGGTTCAATCTTTTCTTCCAGTCATTCTTTATCTATTTCTATAGCTTTATCTACACACCAGTGCATAAAAATACTGAGTCTTATTAGGATATCCCTGAAATGCATACATTAAAGTAAACCCTCAGAGCTCTGTTAAACAGATGTACTGAGTGGTGCACAGAGAGAAAGGCTTGAACAGGACATAGTATCTGTTCTCCCTTCATACCAGGTCTTCCCATGAGATTTATGCTCCACTGCAGCCATTTGCTTGTCATCTGAAACTGGGAGATACCTAATACGTGAGAATATTTGGGTCAGAAACTCCCCCAGGCTATTCAGAGCCTCCTCTGTACTTGACTTTCCTCACAGCAGCATCTGATCATTCTGTGCTCCCTCTTACACCCACAGAGTTTTAACGAGGACAGTACCATTCTCTCACATTTGAACTACAATACCTGTCTTCCAAAAGACTGACATATCTGAAGAAACATCTGAGTTCTAAATGAGGATAACTCAGGGAACTAAAGGCTGGTCAGCCTGGAAAGGACGTAGAGCAAATCCTCCTGGAAGATGGCATTTCCAAACGGAGGAGGAAGAGGAGGAGGAGGAGGAGGAAGAAGAGGAGGGGGAGGGGNGAAGGTGCAGTCAACATGGATATATGAAGGGGAAATCGTGTCTGATGAACCCAAGAGCTTTCTGCGCTGAGGACTGGGTGGGAGGTTGTTGATCTTGACTTCAGTAAGGTTTCTGACACTGTCTCCCATAAAATCTTCATAGACAAAACAATGAAATATGGGCTAGATAAGTAGATAGTGAATTAGACTGAAAACTAGGTGGGCTCCTGGTCATAAAATACTGTGTTTGGAGAAAAAATGTCCAGTCATTAATGGTGTAGCCAGGGGCTGATAATGCAGCCACTATTCAACAACGTAATCAGTGACCTGGATGATGGGACAGAGTGTACCTTCTGCAGATTCACAGATGTCACAATAGTGGAAGGAGTGGCTGATACACCAGAAGGTTGTGCTCACATTCAGAGGTGCCTGGATAGGCTGGTGAAATGGGAAAAAGGAATATCACTAAGTTCAACAAAGGGAAGTGGGGAGGAACAGAACACACTGCGGGCCATGTGTTTTGGAAGCAGTTTGACAGAAAAGTACCTGGAGGTCCTGGTGGACTCTAAGCTGAACCCAAGCCAGTAAGGTGCCTTTGTGGCAAAAAGGGCCAGCAGTCCCTCAGGATGCATCAGAAGTGCAGCCAGCGGGCTGAGGGAGATGGTCCTTCCTCTCTGCTCAGCACTGATGAGTTACACCTGGAGTGCTGTGTTCCAGTTCTGAGCTGCCCAGTAAAAGAAACATATGGACACACTGGAGATAGTCCAGAGAAGGGTCACAAAAATGATGAAGGGACTGGAAGACCTTTCATTTGAGGAGAGGCTGAGAGGGCTGGGACTGTTCAGACTGGAGAAGAGAAGGTTCAGGGGGATTCTTAACAACGTTTATAAACACCTGACGGGAAGATGGATCCAGACTTTTCTTAGTGATGTCCAGTGAAAGTAAAAGAAGGAAATTCCATTTAAACGTTTTAAAATGTTTTTTAACTGTGTTTGATTGAACACTGGAACAGGTTGCCCAGAGAGCTTATGGAGTCTCCATCCTCAGAGATATTTTGATTGGACACTGTCCTGAGCAACCTGCTCTAGGTGATCCATCTTGGAGCAGAGGGTAGAACTAGATGATCTCTAGAGGTCCCTTCCAACCTCAGGCATGTTGTGATTCTATGACAATCCAGAAGTCACTGTCTTCCTGCCAGTTACAAGTGAAGGTCATAGACTGGAGCCAGAGAATGGAGAAACAGAAGGAAGCATTAGAGCAGGGATTCCTCATTTGCTTTCAGTGAGTATGCTACTGACACCAAGGGATGGGGGACACCAGAATGAGGTCACAAATGGGTACAACAAAGCTTACTACTTCAGTCATGGTAATTCAGCATTTAGTGAAATTTTTACATATCTTACAGGCTCAGTTAATATTTAAAGATAAGGAAGATTTACTCACCTCTCCACACACACACACACACACACACACACAGAGCTTAATCATAGTTTTAATCAAACCGAAAGAAGCACAAGCATGACCTACAGTAAACATCTGCCATTGCTAATGAAGCCTTCAGTATTTTCACTAGTTAAGTCCTTGGTCAACGTCTTATTAGTGTCCCAGCCATCTGTCCCTCCATATTTGCTGCACCTAAGGAAAACAGGTTTCTACTTTCCTTTAGGCACCAAGTCCCTTTGAGAGTTAATAGCTGGTTTTGTGACAGCAAATGGAAAAATATGAGTATCACTGCACAGCTGAAGTGGTAACTGAAGGATTAACACATCAAAGGAGGAACAACTAAACCCCAGTCAGCTAAAGAAGTCCAGTGTTGGTCTGTGTGTACAAAGCTAGTCCACAGAGTTAACAGAGGGTATTTCAGAACATAGGAACAGAAAAAAGCATTTTGCTGGAGAACAAAGACTGCCTAATATATTAGCAGTAATCACCCCAATCTCAATAATTTACCTTTTTTGCCTGCTTTTTAAATATCACTTTGCAGTGATATGAAATAGTCTTTGTGCTGCACCATATTCAACTCCCCCAGTCATTTCACATAGGAGTGTATATGCTCTGGCCGAGAAGACTTCTCCAGCCTTCTTTAGCCACACTAAATATGTCAGTGAAATGTCCCTGCTGTTGTTTACAGCTGGTTTTTATCAGCTGGCTCTTACCCTGTTCATTGCATCTTGCAGGTCTTGCACTGACCAACCCCCAAAGAGTACAGACCACAGCAAATTCAGACACAGACCCTTCCAACTCTGCCAATCTTGCCTTACGCAATTTCTAGATACCTGGGGCATTCAACATATTGGCTTTATGCAGCAAACACATCTACCTAGGAACCTTGCAACTGGAATGCAGTTCCTATGAGAAGCACGTGCTGCTTCTGTTCCATGCTCAGCAGGACAACCCCACTTGTGCCTGCTGTCAGCATTTATATCCTTCCTGTAAATGCTGCAGCCTCATACACCTCAGCAAGGAACACCTTGCCTGGTGATTTGCAAAGACTTGCTTTGATTCCTTTCACATAGATTCTTGTCTCATTCATGGTTTTCTTCTTGTACCTCTCAGGGATCCAGAGAAGAGAAGAATCTGGGCAAGACCTGAACAGAAGGATGTTCTTTTAACGTGCTCTAGTCCAGAATAAGCTCAATAATTCTCCAATAATATTGGAGAATAAGCTCAAGAGGGAAGCAGAAACGAAATTACCATCTTCCAGACAGGAACAAGCAGACTGCACAAACGGCTTTCATAGGAGGGTATCATGGTGTACATGACCCTTGCCTGCTCTTTGCTGTGCTTATGGATCCCATGTACATGAGAGATCTTCATCAACATATAAATACAAGAAGCTCTTAGGGGAACAATTTGACTGTCTCTTGTATTGAACACTCTGGGTCAGCCTTCTTCTTAGGAATGAAGATTAGATATGACAGGAACTCTGTGCCTAGTGTATAATATTTTTCCAGCTCATCTAATAAATCACCTCCCACTAAAAACTGAACTGCTTTATAGCATCAGAGGACCACAGGAAAAAAGCAAAACTGAAAGAAAAAAAGCCCTCTACAACTATATGGAAAAAACACAACAGGTAAAGAACATTTCTGTGACTAAATACATGGTAACAGCAATGCCTCTCACTAAAGTATGGCTGATGAGATGTATATGCTGGCTACTCTAAGCTTTTTATTAGGTATTTAGAAGAAAGATTAATTTCAGGGAGTTATTTTATGATTTGCATTGCTGCGGGCCTGTGCAGTACTGCTGTGTGATTAGATTATACATGCCATACATTTCTGTTGCTGCTGAGAAACTACATGGAGATTTGCTAGCAACACCTCCATACAACTAAGTTACTAACAAAACCATGGGAGAGCATAAGAGGAGTGACTAGAGATACCCAGAATCACAACTGTGCTTTCCTCTTGTCCCTGTACCAAAATGGCTGAAATAACAGTGTGAATGGCTTCATAACAGTGTGTCCTTAGAAGGACATCACTGGCTTTTGGGAGCACTTCTAAGGTGTTCACAACATTTGCCAGCACTGTCAGAAGAGTTTTACAAGAGCATCCATGCTTAGAATCAAAGACTTCTCCAGCACAGGTGAGGTTTCCTAAGATGATGCTATGCTAGACAACAAGGTACAGACCCAGGGACCTTACCTGTCTCTGAGGACCAGTAGGTTCAGATTCTCGTCTCCTTTGTCGGAGAGCTGGTGCTGAATGTAAGGGGGAGTGGGCTGGACTTCCTGTCTGCTGTTCATGTCTACTGTCAGATACTGTTTGAGAAGGTCCTTCATGTCTATGGGAACTGTCCTCCTCAGTCACAGGCAGCATACCCCGGCTTCGCCCATCATGAGTCTTCGGCCTCACTGCAGCATCTGCCCCCAGGCGCCTTCTCTCTTCCCCATCTTCAATAGGCCTTAGTTCCTCAGGCTCCTCATCCGTGGTTCCAGAGGTGCTTGGCTCAGCACCAGGGTGGAAGTCCTTCAGCTCTGTCTCTTTATCAATGATAACCCACTCCTTGCTGTCAAAGTCCTCCTCCTCTGCAAGTGGCACTGAGCGGAAAGCGTTGCTGAGGGCTTCATGCTCCACGGAGGCGGACACATCCATTCTGCCACTCGCCTGCCGGTCAGCCTGGCCAGTATCAATGGACAGCATCTGGGCTGGCTGCGAGGAGCACACGAGCCGTGATGGAGAGCCAGGGATATCCATTCGAGACCTAGAGACACAACAAGAAGCTATTAAAAACACATCCTGTTAACAACAGGAATCACAAGAAAAAGCCTGTTTAGGCCTTCTCACTCATTTCTTGATACCTTTCAGAAAGACAGGCTTAAACAAAAATATTTCTTTAGAGCCTACAAGGTGTGAAGAAGTGATTAAGTATGACAGCCAATTCAGCATCTCTTTTTCCCTGTTGACAGGATGATAACCATTTTCCCCCAACAATACCTTTCCCCTTTGTTAAGTTCTATTGGCTTGTGACAAAAACCCCCTCAAACCATGTTCTGATCAATGTTTCTCATTTAGCTTGCATCTGCTGCTTGCTTTGCTTCTCTGCCTATCTCAGAGGCCAGCAGCTTGCTGCACAAAGCCAGAGCATCTGCTGCCCAGATTTTAGGACAACTGCAGTGTGTTTTCAACAAGGATCATCCAAAAGCCTTGCAGACTCTTCTGGGGAAAGCCTTCCATGTGCGAGACATCAATATTTTTGACAAAGAAAGGGGAAGTAGAGAAGGAGGTGAACCAAAAGTCAATGTAGATAAAGATGTGAGCATTGGCTGCTGATCTAATGATTAGGTTGGTCTCAATAGCCAATCCTCAAGACTCTGCTAAAAGCAGCAGAAGGCTACAAAGGGTGAACAAACCTTCTTTCATGTGGATCTGCTTTTCCATCAGCCGTGGAGAGCCGCTCTGACTCGGGGCTGTTGACGCGGCGGTAGCGGAGGGAGCGCACTTGTGCGGTCGGGGATTCTGGAGGCACTCGGACAGGGGAACTGGGGCACACCCCATTTCTCTGCTCCTCTTCCACCATGCACTGAGTCTGGAGGGGGTAAACACGAAGAACTTTAAGATCTGGCCAAAGACATTAATTTCCAATCCTTCACTGTTGCGCCGGACTTTCTCCTGAATACACTTTCAGCCGCATTTTCACAATTTACACAAGCAATGTCTGAAGGGATGCAGGGTCCCTCTGCCCTGGAAATCAGCTGGTATTAAAATAAGACATGGATTTAAAATCGATTCAAATATCTAAACATCTTTACAAGGTGGCCTATGCATTTCAATTATCCTGAGTGCTGATCCAAAGGAGTTCTCATGGGTTAACCTACTGCACACACAAACCCTAATGGTTTATCCAAGAGGTCTAAGAGCCTTGTTTGTCAACATTCAATTAAGCAGAGGCCATGCATTACATTGCAATGTACAAACTTTTACATCTGATTTGATGAAGGCATCTCCTAATTACTAGAGTGGTTTCGGTTTTTCGTTTGTGTTTTTGTTTGTTTATTTTCATCTCGGTCCTTTAAACAAAGTCTTCCATGACACCCACTCAGCCACTACATCTGTAAGAGCTTTCCACAGAGCTAAGGTCATGCAGGGAGCTAAGCATGCCCATGGACACTCTATCATTCCATATTTCCTCTTTCATATTGCCTTATTAAATTTGATTTTTTAAAATTTAGCAGCAGACAAAGGAGGAAAAGTAGGTGACCAACACAGCTGCCCTCTGCCTTCCACAGTGCTGATTTTCCTTGGAAGAGAAGGGCAAAAGCACAGAGGCAGAATGGCCCAAGGGCCACAGCAGCAGCACAGGAATTTGCATTCAACACAGCTGTGTTGCCAGCCATGCAGCATCAGCTGCTACACACTGCCTCTGTGTAGGGATCTGTATGGAGAATGCTTACCTTTCCCTGCCCTACATTCCCTTGTCCTCTATTAATGCCAGAGGGTCTGAACACAAGCAGCTTATCAGTAAAATGCTGCTGATCCAGACAGTTGCCTTCGTGCATGCAACACGTATGTGGCAAGCCAGTCAGTGCCCATAAATTAGCAGACCTGAACCACCCAAGCTGGAGTTGGAACGCATAACATAAAGAGCCTTTGCAGCTAGGGAGAGTAAGAGGAGAACCCTCAAGCATTAGAGGAAAAACAGAATAGATGACAATGATTTAATCTGTAATCCAGTCATGGCCAGGAGGTTAGTGACAAGCGAAGGTCAAATGTGTTTGTGAAGGGAGCAAAGTGCTGCTGTAACTGCTGGGTAGCATCAAGCTGGTAAGATTCAAGAGAAGAGAACTGGGGGATGGTGTGGGAGAACAGTGACAGTAAGCCCCGTCCTTAACATGGAAATGGGAGAAGTGGGACAGAAGGAGATCTGAATTGTCTACATAGAGAAGTAAGGATCATCTTAGACAGTTATTAGGGAGAAAAAACATGGCAAGCTCCACTCATCCCCTAAATACAAAGAGCCAAGACAGGGAGAGCCAGTTAATTCTAGTGCTACAAGACTGGAAGATGAAGGATGCGATACTATGAATAGCAGAAGGGTGTTTAAACACACCAGTGCCCTTGTGGTTCTGATGCCTCAGATTACAAGCAGAGGTAAAGTTGTGCCCTTAGGTATTAAATCAGAAGCATCCTTCTTTTCTCCACATGCTGACTGTTACTTAAATAAAATCTGATCCTCTCTCAGACAACAGTCAGACTAAAGATAATAAGTCTAGCAAAGCAAAAGGACAGGCAAGAGTCAAACTAAAGGTAACAACCCTCACAGAGAGAAAGGACTTCAGCTTTGGAGAGCTTGCTGCACAGACTGCTGTGTAGCTACTGAACCTGTCAAGAGCTGAAGTGCTCACTGCCATGCTGAGTAACTCCCTAAGTTCCTTTGGCAGCAACCTGACAACAAACAGCACAGTGCCTGGCATGAGAGTCACCTGGCTGTTGCTGTGGAGCTTCTAGAAGCCTCTCCTGCCTTTGGCTGCTTTTATGACAGGACTTGTGAATGAGGTACCTAAGACATGACACACAACTAGCACACAGCAAGGACTCCCCTGTGCAAAGTCTGACTGAAGAGCATCAAGGCACTTGGTGGTAGAAATGCAAAGAAAAACACACAGAAGTTGCTAGGATTTTTCTGTAATACTCTTTTTTAAAAATATATGTTGTGTGAATAGAACTGTCCCTCTCTATCAGGCTTTTCTTATTCCATATACCTTCAAATGAAAACTTCTGGGAATGCAGAGTTACCAGTGAGAAATAAAGAAGTAATATGAACTTGGTTCATAATTTCTCAGTGTTGAGGCATGTCCCTGCTAATGTTCCATACAGATAATACATTGATCTCAATTATTTGTATTGGAGAATTTTAAGTAAATTAGATTAGATTATTTCTTGACCATGCACAATATTTTCTAATAAGACTAAGGATAGTGGAGAAACCTAAATTGCTAAAATAAGGACTAACTTTGTACCAATAGAGACTGAAGTGAATTCTGGTCAGCCCCAGAAGACTAACAGACTTAACATACCAGTCTACAAATGTCCATTAAAGACAGGTTTGTGATGTGAATCTAATATGCCCTGACAACATTTTAAGTCTGCTGAACATTTCTCTGCTAACACATTCTGTATGTATCTGATGACCTGCCACTGATTTACTTGCAATATGTAAATTAACTTGATTAATAAACTAACTGACAGATTCTTATACTTGACATTTATCATGGAATCAACCTTCACTGGGCATGCCTCCAAGAAACATTTACAAGAAAGGACTGAGAAACACCGTAGACATTATGAGGAAAATCAACTCAAGTATACATTTTATGTAAGCTAAAAAAGTTTAATATGATCTTGGAATGCAGAAATATGAGAATATTAAGTGAAGTCTCTCACTCTTCACAGGGGTGAAACCATTGTTAGACGCTCCTTATAGATTTTCCTGCCCTTAAAAAAGAAAGTTAAAAAAAGGAAGAAAAAAATGAGAGATGATTCAAGAAAAGTACACCTTATGGAGACATCTCTGATTGCATTTATTTACCCAAGAGGTTGGGACACAAAATTTTGGTTTATAACTTCCAAGCCTGGGACATTTCTGATATTGTATCAGCTATGCAAGGACTAGAATTTCCTTACTTCAAGTATCAACATCCTAGATAATGATATAATGGTAAAAAAGATTCACTTTAGCATTACTGGCCCCCAAAATGTCACTTACATAAAAATCTAAATTAATCTCAATGGCTTTTACTCTGTGAAAAAAATTGTTTGTAATTTCCTCTTGCCACAGGAAAATTCTTCAATGCCTTTTGGGCTTACTACATAGGATGCTAGATCAGTGGATCTGAGTGGCTTCTAGCAGTCTATGAAACCATTGCCCTATATCCAACAGTCACAGGAGACAAGGAAGTGTTCTTTACTTTGCTGATGCTGATCCTGAGTTTGTTGCGATTCACATCTGTCTCTTCCCAAACTTCACCCTCATTGAAAGCTGTGTTTGGAGCCTGACCAAGACCTTCCACTGGCCGACCTGACAGGATGGGTGGAGCATTCTCTTGATCACTCAAATGTTCACCCTGTAGGACATCCTCAGTGTTCTCACGGAGCAGGTCCCCAGGTACCGGAGTGACATTAACCACCCTATAAAAGACATAAGAAGAAAGGTAAAATTATCAGTATATAAAGAAGGAAGCCTATCACACTACCCCACAGGAATTCCTCAGCAGATTTTAGGGTACTACTAAGTTGGAAAACAGGCAGTCCCAGATAGGACATCTTGAATCAGAACAGGAGGATTCCATGTAATGAAAGTTACACAGACAGTGGGATGGATCAGTGAAAGCATCTTGGGACCCTTGATACACAGGCTGAAAACTTCTTCACAAGTACCCATCACACCATATTGAGCTGTGAAGAAACCTCTCCTTTTGCATGAACAAATGAGGCTTACTAGACCTTATCTTCCATAACATTACTAGGGATTATTTTTACCCCCCGATGTCAGCCCCCCAAAAGCACCAAGACACATCAGTGAACCAGGTCATACCAAGCTTTTTCTATTTGGACTCATCTGTACCTCTGAGCATCAGTCTCTGTGTACTTTTGCAGCAGCACATGAAACACATTGTAAACAGGCTGAGGAGCTGTGCTGGAGGTGTGAGCAGTGCATGCACTCAGCTGTACTCAGCTCACTATCCACCACCACAGACATAAATTAATATAAAAAAAGTCAGATCCAGTGGTGCCTGCCATGCTGCTCCAACTTCCCAGAATCATAATGGTCTTGAAATCTTAAAAAAAAAGAACTGAGCTTGTCTGACTGTCTGACTGGTACAACTACAACACTCACCCAAACATGGCTGCTGTTTGCCTGGTGTTCTGCTGTGGTGGAGTTGAGGTGCTAGTGGACAACAAGATATCTGTACCAGCCTTCTCCCAGTCAAAGGCTTCATTTTCAGTGATGCCCCTTTCTTTCATGCTGTTCTCAAAAACTGACATGATTAGCTGGAATAGATTTACAAGAACAATTTCTGGTAAATAGGTGAGAGTGGCTCTCACCAAAAATCTGAAGTATGTGCATGAGGACCAAGTGCATTTTATAATCTCCAGCTTGCCTATGAAAGAAATGAAAGCAAAACTTATAAAATTGCAACAGTTGTTTCTCAGGTTGATTTTAGCTTCATAAGTGAAATTTCTTCAAACCTACAAAAGAAATGCATGCAACATTTTGACACTGATTCAATGAAATTTTACAGTTAGCTTATTACTCCAACTCTAAATCCGTAATTTCAATTCACTTTCCTCTAGACTAGACAGTACATTATGCAGAACAGTACATTTGATATGCAGAGTTCAAGGGCTGCCAAAAGACATAAACAGAACAGGAAAAGGCAGTCCTAGGATGCAGACTCATTGCAGTGTCTGGCTGCAATATGGCTTAGTCAGGAGCCCTATATTGTGCTTAATGTACAAAATGTGGCTTGACACACTTGGCTGCCTAAGAAAACTAAAAAGGATGATACAATTTTCTTTATAAGATGGCAGGTACAAACCCTCATGTTGATGTGCTTTATGCTTGTTGCTTTTTTAAGAACTGTTATCCTCTAGGAGAGAATGAAACTACTGTCAATAGTTCTCCATGCACCAGTGCATTAGCAGAGAAATTTGATGTTCTGCTGTCAAAAGGAAACTGGACGCTGTAAGCCAACAGAGCTGTGAGGTCCTATATTTCTAATAAAATTATTTAGCTAAATAATGCAGAACTGACAGGATTCAGCCTGTTAGTTCTCCTCTACAGGGAGAGACAATGTGATGGCAAATACATTTGGCCTATGGTATGAATCAACACTAAGTTGTGAATAGAAGTTAGCATAAGCAAACATCCTACCTGCAATTATATTCCAGTTCTGTTTATCAGCCTGATCAGAAGGACAGGAAAGTCTGCCATTTCCCACCACCTTCCACCAAACTGCAGTAAAATGTCTATTTGCAGCTTTCAGATGAGCCATATTTTTCCTCCTTTTTGTGACCCAAAACCCTAGAATAGGTGCACACTCCTGTGGTAACGCTACATTTGATTAACAGAATTTCCAGAGTTGGCTGTCAGTCAGACCAAGGCACAGGAAATTCTTAGGATTGTATTTGTTTTCTGACTGCTACTTCGGAAATGATTACTGTCAAGTATCTTTTAGAAATTAATATCCTCACAAACTCAAAGACACCTTGCAAGAACTCCACACATTTCTAGACGGATGCCCTTATAAAAGCCATACTGGTTGCTGTTTTTTAGATCATCCTCACCCATCTGTCCACTAATCCAAATCTTGTCATAGCTTTTGATTCTTTGTGATGGACATGTCAGTATCAGGGAGTGGTATCCCCTGGAGCTATTTAAAAATGGGTACTGCTTCTGCCACCTTCCATTTCTTTGGCACTGAAGCAGTCTGAAGTAAGAAATTACATGATAAAATTAGACGTTCAGCTGCCTTATTCTTAGCATTCCTTCAAGGACCCACTCAGTCAAAACAACTTTTGTTACTTCCTGATATAACTTATTCTGTAACTCTTGCACTTGACTTTGCAGCCGTTAGGGATTTTATAGCCCTTTACTATACTCTCTGTAGGGTGTTTTTTCATGGCCGAAAGATACCAGTATCCTCTTCTGCCATTATTCTCAAGCTATTTAATGGACTTACTGAGTCTTCTCAGCTTTCTCTGAAACCTTTATACTTCTGATGAAAGGTCAAAGCTTTACAAGGACAGAAGTGGAGTGGAAAACTGCACAGAACAGTCCCAGCAACAACCACTGCTCCTGGAAAGCCATGCAAGAAGTTACTGGATCCTGTGTAGGGATGCTCTGTCTGCAGATAGAACATTAAGAATCAGAAGAGTTTTCACAGTCACTGCAAGCCTCCCATGTTGAATTTCCTTCTGCTGGGCAAGACAATGTGCAATTACAACTCTGAGTATCAAAACCACTAGAGGGATAAAGAAGAGGTCCGGTATGTTTCTCTATTAAAGATGTTCTGTCCATGAGGACATAAAGCTTAATTGCACATTATGTAGTAGCATGCCACATTGTGGGCTGATGGCCCAGAGAACGAGAGAGAAGCAGCCGATGGGGCACAAATTGTCCACTAAACTGTCATGATGCGTCTTGTCAAATGCCTTCTCCTGGCCAAGGCTCAGGAAAGGAATCACAATCAATCCTGAAATATCACATATAAAAGGTACCAAAACAGTTATGAATTGTCCAGGCACTCAAGCCTTGAATTCTTTGGAGCTTATCTAGGAAGATGGACTCTTTCAACGGAAACCTTGGGCATAGCAAATTGCTCTTGCTCAAGTTTCTAATCTGCACTGTAATCTACAACACAGTATCTAAGAACAAATATCAGGCACACCTCTTCAGTGGCAGGGGCCTTTTTGTGATAAGGGAATGCTCCTGATTTGTGTTTGTAAGTCCTACAATAATTTTTAGGGGGAAAACAGTAGGACTGTGATGGAAGATATTCAGTAACTTGCTGTCCTGTTTTCAACTGGAATAGAGCTCATTTTATTCCCAACAGCTGGTGCAGTGCTGTGTTTTGCATTTAGGATGAGAACAGTGCTGATGATACACTGATGTTTTGGCTGTTGCTCAGTTGTGCCTACCCTCATTCAAGGACTTTTCAGTGTCCAGTGCTCTGCTGGTGGGGAGCTGCACCAGAAACTGAGCAAAGCTGGGACAGCTGACCCAAACTGGCCAAA
>VZTT01024141.1:7747-18462 GCA_013400855.1 Buphagus erythrorhynchus
CTTCGACAAAAAAAAAAAAAAAAAACCCTCAAATATTGTAAATTATTTTGTGATGAACTCTAATTTTCGAGTTAAATGTCTTTTAGAACAATATCAAGACAAAGCTACTCTAGAAGAATGAGTAATTTAGAGTTAAGTTGCTGTGAGTTTTTTCCTCTGAACAAATATCTGTTGACATGGTTGATAATAATGGAAAACTAATTTAAAACTGATTTAATAATTTGTGCTATAATATTTTATTAAGCCATTAGTATATAAAAAACATGTAAAGCTGAAAATTTCCAGTTATTGTTATGAATACACACATTCAGGAGTTTGGTTGGTTTGTCAGGGTTCTTTGTTAAACAACAGCAGCTTTCACAGTAGTTCCTTGAAAAGTGTAGTGATGCTCCTATTTGATTCTCTTTGCCTGGATCAATGGAAATAATCAGGTTTCAAAATTTCCAGTTGGTGATACCACACAGAAGTTTAGTTGATCTAGGATATCAGTCTCACTTCTTGTAAAATTGGGCTCAAAAGCTTAGATTTAGTAATTATCCACTTTATCTACCTGTAATTTGTTTGGTGCTTCTTATTCTCATTATGCTAAATATTTCCCTTCAGTTTCCCCTTGCCAGCAGGTGCTGTCATACAAGAGCATATTTATGGGAGAATAATAGTTTTTTGTAAAGATTTTAGATACAGATTGTATGTAGGTACACATCTCACAATGAGCTGATTTTATATGAGATGATATAAACAAATTTTAATGTACTTTTTATGTCATCTCAGAGGCTGTTAGCTTGGCCATGCTCTGTTCTTTACACAACTCTTTTGGTTGCCATTGGTCAAGAGAAAGATGCTCCATCAGAGTTCTTTGTTACACCTGCTTTGCTCGTTGTAATTTGTTTTGTTGTGCTGTGTTTGCAGCTAAACCTGGTGTGAAGAATGAGGAGCTCGTGAAGCTCATTATGCTTCATTTGATTTGAAAATTAAATTTTGCAATTTGAGACTTGTAAACACTTTTGAGAAGCATTGCTTCCTGTAATGGAAAACAACACATTCCTATAGTGTTGTTAGGAAATAAATTTGTATCATGAATCTTTAATAAGTCATTCAATATGTTGCACCCTTGGGCTATTGATACACCAGGAATTGTACCTGTATTCTAGAAAAAAAATGTGCAATTTGGAGATCTTTTTTTCTTCCCAAGACATGTAACAATGTGAATCTTATTAAGTTGGTAATAAGGCACAGCTATTTCAGCCTTTTCTTCTTGCACTAAAGCTTCTCAAAGACAGAATGCTTTTTGTCATGTCTGCTTCCCAGCACTAAATCTTGGCACGTTTGCTTCAGCAGGACTGAAAAGAGAGCACAATTCTATTAAGTATCACACTTCCCAGTACATATTGCATATATTTCCAGTGTCCTTCAGGGCTTTTGGTTGAGTCAGTTATTGAATCAGACTTTCAGGAGACCAGACATGGACAGGCTTCTGCCCACACACCTTCCAGCTATACATAAAGTATTTATTAGCAGAAGGTTGAGAAGAGAAGAGCAGGTTCTTTTTCCAGAGGTCTAATGTAGAACTTCATATGTTATCTGTGGATAACAAGACAATTTGTGCATAACAATGCTTGTGCAGAGCCTCTTGAAAAGATGCCTCTTTCTTTGAAAAAACCCTGTATTTTACATGTGTTCTCATGCAACTGCATTCAAGAATGTTTTTTAACAGCTGGAATCAATAGATATAAGAAAATCTAAGTGAAGTATAATTGTTCAATGCTATATAAATATATATAAAATGAAAGCTGTTATTTTTCCAGAAGGTTTTAGAACTTTTAGACTTGGAAATTAGGTGACTGAATTTCAGAAATTGCTTACCTGGAGTTAGAATATAAACATGTCATGTTTAAATAGCCTCTGGCTAATTTTTCAGAAACCCAGATTCTTTCTTTTTCTTACATTTCATATCACCAAATTATTTCTGACTTTTTTTCAATTGAAAAGTAGAGATAGCTGCAATATTCTCCTTTGGTCTTTTCTGAGATTAAAATTCCTCAGGTAGAAATTACTCTTAGAATAACCTCAGTTCTTTTATTTATTCCGTGGACATTTTTCTTTTCAGAGAGAACCATGAAAAACAGATGATATCCTTCCTTTTTACAAGGGCCTCTTAAACTCCTGAAGAGCTCAGAATTTCCTCCCAGCACACAGTACTTAACTCTGCCTTCCCTAGTACACATTTTTCTTGACCTCTCATCCCTCCCTTTGCTTTCCTCCACGTATGTCTCAGAACACAATGTCTAAAACTCTGATTTTAGCAGAATTCTCTGCATGCTGTGTAAATAGGGATCACTTCATATACCTTGCACCTATGAACTCCTGTTTGTAGATCCCAGTGTGATATTTGCCTTCACCAATGTCATGACATTGACTCGTGCTTTGCCCAGACTCAAACACTGCCTAGACTTTTTTCTGAAGAACTTCCATCTGATCTTTGATCCTTTCTTGTGTATTTGCAAAACTGATTATCCCTGCTCCAGTGGCTCCTTCCTACGTTGAAATTTGCTTTTAGAAGAGTGTGTGTAGGTGCATGTGAGATTACAAAAGTATGGATGTGGAATTAATGCATATTAGCAGTAGCTCTTGATTAAGACTAGTCACAATGCTAATAAATATTGTTGGGGAGTTTGTGAGCTTTTGTGTCTTGCCCTTAGTTCAGTCAAATGTCTGAAATGCTCCCAGAAGTCAGACTCTGAAGTTGCAGTGTCAGGCTGAATTAAGTAATTAAGGACAGAAGCAGACCCAAGGCTCCTGCACAAGAAACTTAATTTTGGTTTCAAGCTCCATGCAAGGAATTGTTGGGTTTTGGTTGGCGTGGGAGGAAGAGTGACTTGGTTCAGCCTGGAGAGGAGAGGGCTCCAGGGAGACCTCAGACCTCCTTCCAGGACCTAAAGGGTCTACAAGGGAGCTGGAGAGGGACTTTGGACAAGGGTGAACTGAGAGAAGGCAGGTTTAATTAGATTTTAGGAAGGAATTCTCCCCTGTGAGGGTGGGCAGGCCCTGGCACAGGGTACCCAGAGCAGCTGTGCCTGCCCCTGGATCCCTGGAAGTGTCTAAAAGGCCAGGTTGGACCTTGGGGCTTGGAGCAGCCTGGGACAGTGGAAGGTGTCCCTGCCCATGGCAGGGAATGGGAACAAGGTGATCTTCAAAGTCCTTCAACCCAAAATGTTCAACAGTTCAAAGTTTAGGCTTAATTGTGCAGCAGGTTATGTTCACATAAAAAAATTCCAATTCCATGCGTGCAATCTGGCTTTGGAGTGACCAAGGGAGCAGGGAGCACACTCCAGGTACAAACTGCAGAGGGAGGACCCTCGTGTGAGGAGGGAGGACTGGGCAATCCTGCCTGAGCATTCCAGCTTCCCGGTGGCACACAGGAGCTCTGTCCTTGGCAGTGAGCTGCAGCCCTCCCCTGGCACTGAGTGCCTGCACCGAGCCCCATTAACTCCTCCACTATTCGCGATGTAAATGGGGTTACCACGGCAACCTGTGCCCCAGCCCTGCATCCCTGCAGCCCAGCAGCCCGGGGTGATGCTGCAGCCCTGCATCCCTGCCAGCCCTGCATCCCTGCCAGCCCTGCATCCCTGCCGGCCCAGCAGCCCGGGGTGATGCTGCAGCCCCTCCCTGGTGCTCAGGCTCTGCTTTGGTCCCAGGGGCTGGTGACAGACCCGTGGTGGAGGGGACACCGCTGCACACTGTGTACAACCTGTGAGCATCTCTTCTTCGGCAGGTGGGACCCACAACCTGCTCTTCCTGTGCGTGGAAAACGCCACCCACACGCGTTCGTTTTGTGGAGGATTATTTTCTTTCACATTGCAACCAAGGCAAATGATAATTTGTGACAATTAACTGTGACCTTTGGTGTTTTGCAATGAGATAACTCTTAATAGGTTTTTCTTTTCCTTTTAGTGGGGGATAAATTATTTTGTGATTACATTAATTTCTCCATTATATTCTTTGCATATGTTTTGTATTAGTTAGCCTATCGGTCTTTTATTTCATTTTTAATTTTTTTTTTAAATTTGCCTTAGTCTTTGACAGCAATAACAAAAATCAGTTTTATTAGCCCCACTAGTCATTTATTTTTGGCATATTTGAGGCAGACTGAGCAGACTGCATTCACAGTCGAATATCACACAAAAGGCTCTGGAATGGTTAAAACCAGAGCAATGCTGTTAAAGCACAAATGCTACATCATTCACACCTTGCTGCTTAGGAGGAGCAGTGTTTGTAGAAAGGCTTAATGCTTAGAGCTAGAGTAGCACCAAACAGAAAATACAGCAGGCAGCCAAACCACCTGATGAATTGGTACAGGGCTTACCTTCATGATACTCATTTTTCTTTGCAGCCTTTACTGCAGAGCCAGAGCGTCCCTGTGTTTTTCATTGAGTTTGCTGTACAACCTGGGGGTTGTTTCATTTTCTACCCAACTGCAGAGTTTTCTTGTTAACTCCTGTATGGGCAAACCTGACCTTCTCTGCAGAGTCCTGCCAACACTCATGTGCCCTCCCTGAATTGTGCTCAGCTCTTCAAACTCTCTCTGGCCACCTCAGGAGGTCTGAAGTTGTTCCAACAATCCCTTTCAGCATTTTGGTGACTCAGGCTTTCCTCTGCTGAGGCTGGTTCTTTGAATTTGTCAGGTTTATTTTAGACTGAATGTATTCTTTGCTTCCTTCTCTGCTCTCCCTCTCCCACAAGAAGGCTGCTTCAGCATCTCACCCTTTTGGGAGTTATAAACCAGTTTCTTGTTTGTAGCCTGAGTTTCTTCTTTGCTTTAATGCTGATGTGACAACACTCTCAGAAGCTTTAACAGCCTTTCTTTTTTTCTCCCCAGTCATTGCTATCACTAAAGCATTTGTAAATTACAGTTGTTCAGTCAATAAATTAACTTTATTGTGTATTTAAGCTTATGCTTAAAGTAATTCTAGAACCCAGAATGCCAACAAATTTTGCCTTGATTTCTCAGCAACAAATGAGGTTGAGTCCTGAAGCTCTGGTGAAAATAAGAGTGTGCTTGGACTAAAGCATATAAGAAAAATCTCAAGAATGTGCCTATGGAAAACTGAGACTCCTTTGATTAGAACACAATAAATGTGACCATCAGGGTTCTCAGTATTGATACACAATTACAGTTTCTTATTAGAGGCATTTAATTATCCTTCAAAAACAAAGCTCTCTCACTGAACAAAAGTTGAGAACCTGGTTTGAGAGAAAACTGAAAACACATGAACAAAACTTACTATTTTTCTGTTGAATTGATACAAAAAGAGTTCAATAATTTAATTCTTAATAACATGCTAAGCCCTAAAAGTCATAGATCTAAGAAAAATAAATTTTAGTTTGTAAATGTCTTCAGCATCTTGAAGACAACGACCTACTATACATTATTTTAAACTTAAAAGACTCTGTGAAAAATATTTTAGACCCTAAAGTTCAGTGCACCCTTTAGTAGAAAGTGCCTTGCCTTAGCTGCCATTGCATGCAGGGATTTTTGAATTTGGGTAAAGGATTGGAATATTCTGATGGGCAGCATTAGGCTGAACATGGTTAAAGGCTGAATGAGTGAGAAATGCCTCTGGAAATGTTTAGAGAGTTCCACCTCTTTCACAAGGACACTTGAAAGAAAACAGCTTTGAAAAAGATAAACTTTAGAACATTCACTTTTATTGAAAGAAAACGGAGTATGTTTTACACAGAAAAATTCTCATTTAGTAAAAGGATCAAATGTTCAAAGAGATTTATTTCTTTATCAGCAAGGCAAGTTCTTATAGATTAATCTAAAACAAGGAAAATTTTGTCCAAGAAAAGTCAAATTTTTCAATCCCTTAAATTCAAAACTAGCCAGATTTCCCTTTCTTTTCAATGAGACTTAGTAGATGTCTGACACTGTTAATATTAGAAGCAAAAGAATGACTTTTGCAGGTCAGGAATCCAGTCTTCCTCTGCAGATAAGAAAAGGTTTAGAAGGAATATTTCTCTATTATATTGAAAATATTAAACTCTGAAATTCTCAGCTATATGTACATCAGTTTTCTGAACCACTGCATTCTGTAAACATGCATCTTTTAAAACTAAACTCAAGTATGTTGGACACAGATGTGCCAGCTTCAGGTAGGGATCATTCCAATGAGGATGGTCACAATTCACAATTTAATTGTTCTTTTGGCACAGCAGGGAGCTGGGGGCTGCACCTCTGTGGGTTTCCCTTCACAAAGGACAGCAGAGACATGAAAGCACATTGATGTATTTGCATTTAAAATGCATTTACCAAACCATAGGAAAGGAGCAGGCAAAGAATATCTGAGTACTTTCCCAGCATGATATTCATATTTCCAACTTAAATCTCCAGCATCTGATTAAATAGCACCAGTGATTCCATTAAATACATGTGTGGAATGAGCACACATTTTTAACATTAGGTTCAAGAAGTAATATTAATTAGAAAGAAAGCTCATTTTGTATAGTACAGAATATTTTATTTTTCTTTCTTTTGTTCTCACTTTTAATTGGACGTGGTTTCTATGGAAGTTATTAGCTGTTATGATATGAGCAATTTTGGAAAAGGAAAATGCATCTTCCCATGAGTAAAGATAACCTATCTAAAAGCACGAGGCTTATTGTAACTTTTGAATGCTCTTCATGAGAAAGAACCCCTTTACATAGAGTATTATTTATGATATTATTAATACATTATACTTATTATTGCTTCTTCACAATAGTATAAATAGCTCTTTAATATTGCTTATTTACATCAAATGTCACATCACTCAAAGCTCACATTTTCATATGCTACTCATAAATCTGAATTTGCTTTGTAATAACAAAAGAAGCATGTGAGAGTGGTTTTATTCTTACTGAAGAATGTATATAAAATATATTTAAAACTGTGTGCAACAAACTTGAACAGTGCAGTTTTAATGACTGGATTGTATAAAAATGGGAGAAGGTTTTTGTCAGTTGGTCACTGGAATTTGCCAGTTTTGCAACTGGAATTTGAAGTTAAGAGTTGAAGAGAGCATAACGAGTGAAGCAGGGAGGCATAAGAGTGTTCAGTGAGGAAAATTAAAAGGGAAAAACCAAAATAGGCACAGGAGGCAAATGTTGAAATATGTATTCCTCCCTTCTGTCCACCTTTAATTGTATTAACAGCAAGGTTTTAACAGTAATCTTTTCATTTTCCCTCGTTAAAAAATAATGAAGTTTATTCTCTACTCTGCTATATTAGTTTTACATGGGGATGACTTTAATATGGCTTTGGAAATCAGAAACCTCAATTCAATATGGATCTCACAGAGCAGCCTGCATCCACCTGGAGTGAGATCCTGACCCAGTGAAATCAATGGCAAAATTCCCATTGACTTCAAAGGGGCCTGGATTTCACACCCAATCTCCTCTTCCTTTTTTCTGCAGCCTCTCTGCTCTTGCTAAATGGGATTGCTTTTCCCAGATGGACCTCTTAATGCTATGCACAATGCTCATTTCCACTCTTTTATCAAATGCTGCAAGTCTTCTAAGGAAAATTCTGTCTTTGCTCCTTTCTTTCTTTTTAGTACAATACTGATGTCCTCCATAGTGAAGCCATCCCCTGATCTCTTAACAGTGTTTTGTCTCTTTGTTTTTTCTCACAATTATAGAAGGCATGGTTTTCAGAAGTTAACATGTTAAATATCATTTGGCTCCATATCACAGGAGCACAAGTTTTTTATGAAGACTGTTGCACAATGAATATTTATATTTCCCCAGAATTAATCACACAGCTAAGCTGCAATGTGGTTATAATTTCCACCTTACTCATAACCCCAGTTCTGCTAGGTTTTAATCACATTATCTTCTTAACACTTCTCTAAGAAATAAACCAGAATATTTTATGCTTATATATTTGAAACAGCTGACCACTTGTGTTATTTTTGGCATTCCATTTAAAAGCTGGACTCCCCATTCTTGATTAAGTTCTTTCTGTGAAGACCACCAGCATAATTGCAAGTGTGATTGTTCCTTAATCAACAGACAAAAGGCTCTATTTACTGCATATCTAATGTTTTATCTGACTAAACATTGTAAATATCCCTAAGAATTAGGCCTTTCCTTAAAACTAACTACTAATTAAGGCTAAGGCATTTGTTAGAAATGTTGGACCAATGTACAGACATTCTCTTTGCAGTGGTTGCTGAGTGTTTATAGCTTTTATCTTCTGTACATATGATAAAAACTTTTTATAACTTGTTTACATTATGAGCTATACTTGTGATTATATATTAATTATAGAGAAAAGAAGTGTAGACTAAGCCCTCAAATGTCTAGAAGTTTTTTATGGCATCTAACATAAGAGATTCCATGGGTTTGAATTCACTCCTGCTTGTTCATCCAAGGCTGCTAAGTCTAAAACTTTCCCTTTTGAACCGAGCTTTTTTGGCATCTGAAATGCACATACTAAATAAGAGAATAAGTGGATAACTCAGCAATTTGAATGCATTTCTAGACAACTGACTTTGCCTATAATAGCAGTAGGTGTTGAACCCTATTATGGAGAACTTTGACTGCTCCATGGACACGAAGCTCTGAATCAGCTGCTGACAAGAGTCCCGAGTTCATCTCCCTGAAATGCTGCTCTTCTGTTAAACTTCCTTGACAAAAAACAATCTTTTACACCCCTGACAGCAGCAACTTGTTTTCTTTTGGATCTGCTTGACCCCAAATCAGACACCCCTAGAACAATACCTAGAGATTGGGTAAGGCTTTCTGGCAGCATCAGCCTTGTTTCTCATTTTAAGAATTCTCCTCCATTAAACAAAAAATGCAAATCCCCTGCTAAGTGAAGTACTGTGTACTCCTTCAGCATGACTTTTAGCTTTTCTCTTGTTTTTAGTTTTAAATTCTACCCAGTTTAAGGGATAGGAGCTATATACCTGCCAGAGTTTGGTCAATAATTATGATGCCACTGTAATAATATGCTAAGTAATGAATGGAATACCTTAAAAGTTGAAAGTAGTTGAAAGAATTCATCCACTTCTCCACTTCTGGAAATATCTGCTGCTGTGCAATGGGAATTTTTTTGGTAGGAAGAAGTTATGTGGGGCTGCTCAGAATCACTCCAGAACTGCAGCCAGTAACAACAGCAGAAAAAGAGTTTAAATATTCTGTTTTAAATATATTATGATTGTCATTTAGAGCGAACTAAGTTGAAATTATGCTGTGGAATATTTACCATATTTATCTTTGTCTGTTTGTTTTATTTAGGGTTTTTTAGATAGCTTAACCTATTAGTGCAAAACCACTAGTAATTGTGAGAGAAATATGAGATTTTTAAATACCTTCATAATAAATTCAATCAAAGGCTACTTTCTAATATAATTATGTATACAGTTTAATGGTTTTGAATTCACTGGTGTCTCTCTTTTAAGTTAAATTACATGTTCTTAGCTGTAAGAAGTCACACCAGGAAAAAAATCTTAGGTAAGAACAAAAATGTACAGATTTACAATCTCACAAGGAACTCCTCCAAAGTGTATCTGGCACAATGATTAAAGGTAATGCTTTTGTAGTTCATAAAATTTCAGTATTAGACAATAAAAGATCCTAAAATTAGATACAAGAGTTTCTAGGAACTCAGACTAGCTAGATTTAACTAGAATGCAATTTATTTCTATTATGTGTGGAGGGAAATGTTAAAGAACTTGACCTTCCACCATGTAGCATGAAAGCATTTACAACTCCATTAAACTGAGGATATATGTTTCAAATAGTCTGTGTCTTCCTCCAAGACATTTAATTTTGCCAGCATTTACTTTAGTTGGAAATAAAAGGAATTCTATCAGTAAACTGGAAACACAAGTTCATGTGTCAGGATTATGAAATATCATGTTTTCTGGTTTTTGAGAAGGATTGCAGTTAGAAAGTATCATGATAAAACCTGTCCTTATTCACAGATATGTGCTTCCATTTTGAAATTCATGTTCTTCTTTTTGAAGATTTATTACTAATGAATAGAATTTGGTCACTATTTTATCAGCTTATCAATGTTCTGAGGTTTGGGTTTTTTTTTTTTTTTGCTTTTGAAATACATGAAATCTGCCATTATAAACCATTTACCCTTTGAGTTTGTTATTAGTTTTTTAAGTAGTAAATAAAAAAAAAAAGGTATTTCAATTCACATTTATGGTGCTGTAAGAATATTGGAGTGAATGAAAAAAAAAAATACAAGTTCCATGGTAGTATTTTTTTTCTTCTTTTCCTGCAAACATAGTAAAGTATAGGGACAAATAAAAAAATTAATTGTATTATATTGTAATACATTGTAATTGTATTGGATTTAATCAAACTCAGAATAGTTTCAGATACTGGTGCACTGCTGTTAGGTGATAAAATAGTTTTCTAAGGGACAGGATGGCACAATTTAAACTCAAAGTACTGTCAGCCACATTTACTTAGGACCTGGTAGGAAAATGGCAGCTGCCACCATATCTGCCAGGAGCTCTTTGATGTTTCATAGGAAATTATTTTGTCATTAGCAGTTGTATTGATTTTCGCGCTCACATGAACGCTGCAATTTAAAATCTGTCACGGTGAGAGAATTCCACAGGAGCCCAGTGATGGCAGGAGGGATTGGTGAGGCAGGAGCAGGGAAGGAGCCCAGCGATGGCAGGAGGGGCTGGTGAGGCAGGAGCAGGGAGGGA
>VZTT01024141.1:29637-49231 GCA_013400855.1 Buphagus erythrorhynchus
AAAACAAAACAAAAAAAAAACAAAACAAAACAAAAAAACAAACAGAAAGGAAAAAAGGCTTAAAATAATTCTGAAACAGGCATTAGTGATGGCAGATAGAAAAGAGTTCCTATTCTTTGGCTGACATTAATTTAATGTGTATTGATTTCAGTGTATTTTTTTCCATAGTTTTACCTAAGTCTTTTTCCTTTGAGATCATGACAGAGGCTTAACAAAAGCACTGAACTCTCTAAATCTTGGCAATACATATTCCTAGGACTGCAAGTACAAAGTAATATCCTTGATATGATAGTTTGGGAAAGCAGAAGTTTTTATTACTTCATTTAGCTGAGGTCCATAAAAGAGTATATCTTGCCATAAAACAGAACATGTCATCCTCAAACACTCAGGAAGACCAACTTAACCTTGCAGCCTTCAGCCAAAAAGGGTTTGGGGTTTTATTTTGTCTTGTTTGTGGGCGAGTTTAGGTATTTTCCTGAGAAAAATGGGTTTCTCCTCATTGCCACTTGGTTTGTTCAAGGCAAGTTTCTGTCTGACAGTCAGCTCTCCCTGTTCCATTCTTTGCAAGTCTAATGTTTATTTATTTATTTTATTTGGTAATTTATCTGAAAGAACTCACACAGGTTCAAGTCAATAAAAATGCTTTCAATATCAAGGTGAATGGGCACTTAAATGCAGTTTTAAAAAGCTAAACTATCTCTCATGTCATTTAAATTGCCTTACTCAAAGGCAATTTGGGAAAGAGAAACATGCCTTTCCTTGTGCTACCTTACTTCTGTATTCAGAAATGTTCAGTTTAACTTCAAATTTCGTTGATGACTTTATGCATGAATGTCTAAGTTACCATTAAAGTTCTGAATTCCCACTCCCAAGGAAGAATTTTTGAACACAATGAAGGATGTGTACTTAAATTATACCCTGAAATATTGAATGAGCCTGAGAGAGAAGCTAAATTTATTTTTTAATGCCATTTCTGCAAAGGCACTCTGTTTATCATGAGTCATTTTCTGGTAAGCCCTAAAGTAGGGGTATTATACTTTAATATCATTTTCCGTAACATTAAATTTGCAATGGAGAAAGGCACTAGGTCTGATTCATCATTTCATTTCACTGCCCACATTTCTTTGACTTCAACAGCATAAATTGGTGTAAGATAAAGGACAATCTGGATTCCCTTCTCCTACAATTTTTCTGATTAGCTTTCTATTTTTCATTGCAGAATTTCCTGTGTTCTAATCTGAGTGAAATCATCAATGAATCAGTTTAAAATATTGAGGGGTTTTTTTCCATTAAAAAATGCCCCAAGTAATCTTGATTCAGTGGAAAGTAACTAAAACTGAAGAGCTGCTCCTACAGCTTTAGAAAATACCTTAAAGAAATATGATTTAGTTATAACTTAATTGTGATTCAAGAATCAATGAATGCTTAGATGACTGAAAGAAAGCTCAAAGAGACACAAACAATAAAACCACATTTAATTATTGCTGTCCAATTATCTTCTCAGACTGCTGCTTATGTTTCCCTTACTGGACTTTCATCTGATTTCTTTGGTACCTGTGCTTTAATGTAAATGGGGCTTTCCAGATTCTCACTTTTAAGCATATTTTGGGTAATTGTTCTAGTGGCCACCCTCTCTAAAGAGAATTGCCACAATTCTCACGATTGTGAGAAATGTCAGCATTTCAGCCTATCCAAATGCTAAACACAGCTTTTCCTCTCCTATTTATAATTCACTTCTTCAGCAACAGCTGATGGCTAGAAAAGTAGATAAAGTTACTATTTAGTATACTAAATAATGTACTAATACTATGATTATTTACTAAAATACCATTTTAGATTGCATAAAAAATGAAGGGGTCTAACCCAATCAAAATCCCAACACCCCAATAATTCTTTGCTCTCTGCTGTCTTCCTTGTTATACCTTGGCTCTGGATAGAAATATGTCCAAATTTTTTATTCTTCAAGCTTATTTTGACCAAGAGTCCTGCCAGACTTGTAGCTCCTCATTTTTACTGCTTGGTTTCCAGAGTGGAATCCAAACCCAGCTGAGCTTCTGTCAATGCAGGGAAAGATTTCCAAACTCAGAGCAGTCATTTCTGCATAGAAAACAGGGAGCTGCCTTATCCCAAGGCTCTACTCTTAAATTTTGCCCTTGGAAAATTAAGCACAGTGGATTCAGTGTTTCCCCACCCTGAAACTCTTCCTGACAGCAAAGTGTTGTAGGATCATTCCCATTCTTTCCCCTTCAGAGAGGGAAGGAAGATTTGGAGAGCATCAAGCAGGGTGAAAGGAAACCCAAAACCCCAGAAATGGCAAGAGAAGTCTCAGTAAGGATTTTATACTTGAAAATGATTTCAGTTCCCTGCTAGGAACAGTTGTGCTCTGGCTGCCTGACTTTAATAAGAGGAGAGGCTGGTGCCTCCCAGTCCATCCCACAGCCACTGGTGGAAGCAGCAGCACAGGAACAGGGCAGGAGCCACGTCAGGCTGGAGATGGTTATTAAACCTGGAGCTCATCGTGAAGCTGCAGCTCATAAATTATGCACAAGCTCCCCAGCTCATCACAGCTCAATCCTCAAAAAATAATATGAACCAGAGGGTCATGGTAATTCATGTCTCCTTGTAACTCGGAATCCAAATTACTCTCTGAGTGAAGCATGAACAGAGACTGGTGGAAGTTCAGCTTGAATTCTTATAAGAGCAGTTTCTCACTAGGAATGAAGGCTTTTTTCAGACAGTGTATTTTTCTCATTTCTTAAAAAGAAAAAAAAAAAAGAATAACAGAAATTATATACAGTTGTAAAAAAGACAAACCAAAGAATTTCTTGGTATCATTCTTGGTCCAGTGAAGTGATGACTTCCACTGTTCTCAGCCATCCTTTCCACCAGAGCAGTGAGAGCTGGGAGCAGCATGAAGGGAGAATTTCCTGGTGATATCTGTCATATTTATTGTATCTGGTGCATTTCCTGGAATAGCACAATTTCCTGTGTGCTGTCCCAGCTGCAGCACTGTGAAAGACTGGATATTGAACTTAGTCACTGAAAACTGACATGCTAAATGTTGTTTAGGGAGGGGAAGCAGACCGAGGGAGGGTGGCATTTGCAATGGAGAAAGATGTGGCAGGGAACTGTGAAAGTGGAAATATTTTCTGTATTGGTAACCCAGAGCATCAGAGAAGATGGTGCAGATTCAGCACAAGGGCCTTCAAGGCTTTGTAATCTGTGCTGTTTCACTGTGGGTTGCTGGGTAGCACATTTGACTGATATTATCAGATATTTTACTAAATTTATGGATTTTTTACAGTTTCTTATTATTTTGGCTAAGTACTCTTTTTGAGCTTCTGGGACCATTTTTTTTCGTTTTTTTAATGAACATTTTTCATTATAGACAGTGTGTTCCTTGATAAATTTCTGCACATAGGTGTGTTCAGATCAGTGACTCGAAGCTGGGCTGTGTATCAATGTACAGATCTTTCTTTTGAAGTAATAATGGAGACATTTAGTTACATGTAATAATTAGGAGGTCGTTAAGATTCAAAACTGACTGATGCATATTTTCAATGGTCAGCTAAAAATTCCAAACCAGCTTTGATACTAGAACAGAAAGAGTCTTAGTGCTTGAGATTGCTCATGGATAATTCTCCTCTTCCTTGGAGAAAATTAACATATTTTATATGTATATTTTAGACTCTGAAAGTGGAATATTCTGAATTCCATATTTAAAAAACGCTATACAATAGTAGCTGCCATAATTTCTTTGTAAAGATCACAGGTTTTCTGCTTACACACACTACCAAAGTCCTTTATAAGCCTTTAAAGGCAAAAACTATTTTTATTTAGACAGACAACCTAAAGGAGCCAAGCTGCTGTTCACGTGTGCTTCCCTCCTGGGAATGATTTGCTCTTTGGGAGCAGATTGTTGGGGGACAGGGTCTGCAAAGTCCTGCATGTCACAGCCTGGTTTTTTAACCAGCTTGTGCATCCTGCATCCCACATTATATTTTTTCCCTTTCCTCTCATATTAGAAGTTTAAGGAGTTAATTTTTTTTTTATTTTTTAATTGGGAGCAACTGAAGCCATAAACTGTGCCTGATGAACAGACCAGAAATAGGGGGAATATATTTGGGAAAATTAATGCACCAAGGTCAAACGAAGTGGAAGAGGACACAAAGAAAAACCAGCATAGATGGAAGATAAGGATTCCTTACATACAGCATGTGTGCCTACCACTTAAAAAGTGAACCAAAGAAGGGGAAAAAAATTAGTATCTTGTGCTTCACCATCAGAATTGTCCATATTTCCACAGATAATCTAAAATCCATGGGTAAAGTAGGCATCTGATTCACCACAATTAATTGTGTAAGATTTGTAATTCATGACTGTGTATTGGAGGAACTTTAAACTGAAATTTTTTTCTTCTCATTTCAGTAGGTGTTCCATCAGACTCCACCTGAAAACTTGCCTTGGTTTTCAGCTGAAACTTCCACATCACCTGGAGGTGAGCAAACACTGAAACTCTTTACCCAGTTTCATGGATTCAACATGTGCTCACTAGCTGCTATTTAAGCTAGTCCTGCTGTGCTGGTGAATTAACAAACCATAGGATTTATGGTTTTCCTAATTTCTTCCTCTTAGAAATGTAATTTCCTGCCAATGAATCCATGCTGATACACCCACCCACTGTTTTTTTTTTTTTTTCCAAAGAAGAGGATCACAGCTCTTAACTTATAAATTAATGACCATGTTTTTCAACAGTCAGGATTTGCATCTAGTTCTTTATTACTTTGATATATGCAATTTTTATTGAAAAATACCTGTCCAAGGGCAAATTCAACAAACTAATACTTCTGATATTCTTGCAGGCCTGGAATCTCACTTATTTGAGTGTGGACAACATGACAGTGTATGGTACATTCACTGCTGAACAACAGAATATAATAACCCAAGGCTTTTTCCCCCAGTCACCTTGAGCTTTAAAATAAAATAAGTGTATCAAGCAAAAACTTTACTAAAGCAGTTAAAGTGTCCATAAGTGGTTTTGAACACGTTTTTCATTTCCTTTTCTGCCTACAGGGTAATTATGTGGGGGTTTTCTGTTGCAGTAAAAAATTAGATCTTAAACATTAGTTCTTTTAAAATGCCTTTACAAGTGGGTGGGGAATAATCTCAAGTGTTTGGCTTTCAATTATGATTTACAAGTTAAGGTGATTATGGACAGCCTCCCTTTCAAACATGTACTTCTGCTGACTTTAAATAACATTTTCCTTTCAAAACCACCCTGTTTAACCTATTGATGCAATTTCCTTGTGTCTGTGCTCAGCAAAGCAAAACAAACTGGCAAAGTTTGGCTAAACAGCAGCGAGAATGATACTAAAATTTGATTCTTGCAATATTTAGTACGCAGAAGAGCAGGTTTTGTCCAAAACTCGAGGAAGTAAAGCATGAGGGAGTTGAACACCTCCATAAGTCCTGCAAATGCTGCAAACAGGATCCTCCTGGCAGTGCTGCTCAACAGGTGCTGAACATCTGCACCTTCCAGAAAGTTCTTTGGAGCTGTGGGTGCTCAGGGACAGCAGTAAAATGGAGCTGTGCATCTCTCAGGTTGCACCTATGTTTTCCCAGGTTTAGAGTCATTCTGCTTAAATGGAATATTAGAAAAGGAGCAAGAGAGACACAAGAACCATGAAAAGTTGTCACAGTTCAAGTTAGGTGTGAGTATCCCTATATGATAAATGAGGGACTAAACACTGACAGTTTAACCCCCTGCTGATTATGTTTGGATATTTGGGGCTTTTTAATAAAAATTTTCAGGGAAATAGTCAGGGAAGTTGAGAGCTGGAATATCTCAAAAACTGATTAAAAAAAAATAGTAACTGGGCTCTGATGCAGGATAAGCTAGCAATGATCTTGTACCCCAAAATGCTGGAAGTCTGGCTGTGTTTCCAGCAGCTTTGTCTTTAGTCTGTTTTGTAAGCTTTGTTTTCAAATGTCTATTGTCATGAAGAAAGGTCTTCTCGCTCAGAGCTCTTTCCTGATGAGAACATAAAAAGAGAAGAGTGAAAACTTTTGTTAGAAATAACTATGGTGCTCTTTAAAAACAAACTCGTTTTTTTAAAAAAAAACAACTCTGCAGGTGAACAGGGTTGGTTTTTTTCCTTCATTTTATCAGAGTCCATTCACCTGTTCAATAGGAAATAGAATGTAACAAACTATTATATTCAGCTCACAAAGCCCACTCATCAATATCTCCACCGGAAACATAATCTGAAAAGTAATTCACTTATTGGCACATTTAGCACTCCCTATTTTATGCATCACTCTGCCAAATCAAAGCAGCCAAAGAGTCAAATTTGCTAATTCCAAGCAGCCCCATCCCCAGGTGCCCTGTCCCCAGCAGTGTCCTGGCTGAGCCCATGGCCAGGGGATCAGTGCAGTTATCAGCCCCTGCCACATGGCCAGCAGCTGGAGTATTCTCACAGGAGCTAAATTGAATGGGACACAAATCATTGGCTTGTGTCAAGGCAAGCAGAGACAGCACCTGGAATCCAGAGGATTTCACCAGGGGCTGACAGGCTCTGGGGAGGAAAGCAGAGCTGTGTGGTGTTGATACTGCTCTGCACAAAAACCACCCAGCCCCTGCTCAGCTCAGTGTCTGCTCTGACACCCAGGCCAAAGTGCAGGGTGATGTGCTTCCTCTGGCTTTTCTTCATTTATACAAGTGCTCTTTATTTGTGCTTACTCGTTTCCATCTTCCTTCCAGAGGGTAAATGCCCTTAATGCTGTTTAGCAAGTCACTTTGGTAAAATGGAACTGGGAGTTCTATGACTGCTGCTGGCAAGCCATATGGAAAAATAGCAAGGAATTCAATAGTCCAAATGCTTCCTGCACTCTTGCCAGCAATAAGAAGATAACAGCTTAAAAAGGTGGCAAATGCCACTTTCACTTTTCGTTTTAATCTCAACATGGACTGTCATTTTATGAAAAAAAAAAAAAATAGTGACTTGATTTAATTTGAATACTGGAAATTCATTAGAGCTCGTTAATGTGTAGATGAAAAGGAAGTGTGGTTCAGTGTGTTTAGTTCAGCCTGTTTGGTACATAAAGAGGGAGTTGCACCATCTAACTCCAGCAGCTTTTGGTGCCTAAACCAGAAACTAATCTTCTTAAGCCTCCAATGAAATTCAGGACAAGAGAGAGATTTCTCCAGAGGGCAATTCAGAGTAAGAATTTAACTGAGGTGTTTTGCATTGGACCCTCCAGAGAAAAGCCAGCTTCTCCTTTTGGGTATAAAGTGTGTGAGCAGCTTTCTAACTCGGGCAGTCTAGTCAGGGGAATGAAATCCTGCATCTCAGTCAAGACAAACATTTTCTTTCTAAATAATGATTCCTCTATAAAATACAATTTTTCTGTCTTGAAATAGTTCACGGGTATCAATAATATTTAAAAAAAAAAAGTAATTCTACAGCTAGAATGAGCGTAGGGAATTACAATTTGCTGGTGAGTGGCAGTTGTGCTTTTTATAATTAATATATTTTAATGTTGTTTCATTTTCACTATACTTGTAGCAAATATGGATTGAATAGTCTATGAATGTGCAAAGGTTAAATATTTGCAAGAAAGAAATGCAACAATGATAAACAGAGATATGATTTTTTTCATTAAATGCCTTTGTCACCTTGTTTTAGCAAATATTTGGAACGGTTTTGTGAGTTGCCCTGAGTGATATGGGTTTGTTCAGGTACAGAGCTGCTGAATTTCATATGATGTATTATTTAATTTTTGTTCATGTCAATAGGTATTTTAATATAATCCTGCAAGCTATTTGGTTTGACTGATATGCTTTTAATGTAGAGTACCATTTGTTTTGAGATACTGAAATAGGGGAGTTGGCAGATGCAGAGGGAAAGACCTTGACAAAAGGTTCAAATAAGTTTAATTCCAATTTTGAGTAGTTGGAATCAGTGTACTGGGAAGGAGAGAAACTCTTGAGTAAAAATCAGAGATTCATTTTTTAACTTCCAGCCTACCAAGGCCCTCTGACTGCTGTCTGCAGGTCCAGTCTTCCAGGAAAAATGGAAAACAACAACAAAAAGCAGCTGCCTAAGGACTCACTTCACCTCTTTTTGATTTTTCTCCCCTTTGCTTCCCTTGCAGTTGTCAAAACCACATTGTTCTTTCCATTATCCCAGGCCTGGGCAGTCTCTTTCCATAGGACATTTCCTTCTAAATGCCTTTTGGCTTTTACTCAAGCCTCCATCCATCTCTGAAAAGCTTTACAGAGAACAGCTCTGTCAAAAAGTCTGCAGAAATAAGGCAGCTTTCAGGCCTTTCATATACTGGCAGCACAAGCAAAAAGTGGAGAAATGTGGAAAAAAAAAAAATTGGAATTAGATGATTTTTAAGGTCCCTTCCAAGCTGAACCATCCTCTGAGTCTATGAAACAAACTTAGGTGAGTATACAAGGTTCTCACAGACTTGTGGGGCTTCATAATCAGGAGAAAATGACAAATACTCAGCAGACATTCTTATTCAGTCTGTCCTCCAGCTGCTAGCAGAAAGATGCCCTAGAACCCATTTTTGCTTCCATTTTTTGCTGTGTTTCAAAGGGCTAGGAAAGAAAGCCTCAAACCCTGAAGCCTCTAAGCCAAGCTCTAACTGGACAGAGAGATGCACTCCCCCAGTCCTCCTGTCAAAGGTTAAAAATAATGGTTTTATTTTAGACATACTAGATCTGGGCTACAACATTTCTCCTTTTTTCAGAGCAGAAGAGCTTTTTTTCTGAGTTTGAGCTGCTCTACCCAGTTGTACCAGTAAGAAGAAGGGTTAAAATGAGTTTGGGTATTGCTGTGTTGCACAGCACTCACTGGAGCACAATTAACTCTCAGCCCTCTAATCTTTGTAGAGCAGATTTTTCTTGTCTTCTTATATATAAGATGTTGTTACCTAAGCATGACTGTATGATTAATCATTTCAAGGCTTACATCATATTTAAATGGCTTCTAAAGTAACAAGGCAAGTGAAGTATTGAGTAGCATCATATTCATATTCAATAGTCATGTGTTGTATCAGATAATTTTTATTAAGAGACTTTGTGTTCAAATTCAAATGCTTCCAAAAGTGACTTTAATAAAGCTTATACCACATTAAGTATTGGAAGGACAGGAAATGTATTCCGGTGAAATCCAAACAAGAATTAGAAAATACTGATATTCTGATTTATAAAGAGCTGAATTTCAGAGTACTTTTACATATGGGAATCCCACACTAGTTATTCCATATAATGACTTCCTCACTGCATCTTTTCTACTCTCTTCCTAAGAAAAAGAATTTGCAAGGCTTGTGCAAAGAATCTCTTTTAAACTGAGTAAAGGAGGAGAGAGACATGTGCAAGCTTAATATTGTCAAACACAATTTATCTTCCTTTATTTGGGGGTTGATCATTATGGATGAAGATGTCTTCATGTCTGGCACAAAGTTTTGCAGTGAAATATCAACTAAATTATGATGCCTGCATTAAAGAAATTCGAGTCTATTTATATGTCTGTAGTGCTTGGGGATTTTTTCAGCTCGGTGGAGGAGTTTGTCTGTGCCATGCAGAACATGCTAAACCTGGTTAGTAAGTGGCTTGTAATTGTGTCTAATTAAACCTTGGATTTATAGAAAGGTCACTGCACCGTAAAGCTCCTGGTAACCACGCAGCAAAACAATGGAGGTTAAATTCTGCCCTTAATTTTATTTTGCAGCCTCCCCCAGAGCCACTCGTGTCTTAAACGGCGGAACGTTGCTCAGACTTCAAGTGCCTGACTCCAGAGTTGTGTGGAGGTATTGTGAGGACAGTGAGAGGAAAAAACAATTGGTCCAGGGAGCATTCAGATAAAGCCAGGTCTTATCACTTCTGCTGGATGGAGAAAAACAATTTAAGAGTTGTGAAGCTTCTCTCCCCTCCAGGATCTCGCCTGCTCGCTCCAGTCCTGCCCCCAGCTCCTGCTCTGCCATCCATTTATTCTCCCCAGCACCACTTAAAGGCAGGTCAGCCTGGCCCAGGAAGCAGCATGTGCTGAGAACACCAACCCCTGCTGGAAATTGCAGCTGAAAAACCAGAAGTGTTAAAAAAGAAAAGAGGGAAGGGAGTTCAGGAGCTCGGAGCACTCGCAGCCCTCCCTTCCACTCAGGTCTTACACAGATGGCAATGGAAAGCAGATTAATGTGCAGCCCCTCTCCCAGTGATTTTCCTTTTGAGAGACTGGTTCACCACTGGTAAAATAGCCTTTTTTTCCTTCCTTAGTCTTTCTATCTTTAGTCTTATTTATTTTTGCAGCACACTGGCTTGTCACTGATACGAGAGGCATTTATTTTTCCCATAAAAATCACTCTTCCCAATATGTTTAATCTCTGCTACTTGATTAAGTAAGCTATTTTTAAAGAATTAAATTAAAAACTAAAGTCAAGAATTATTTGCAGACCCATAATTAAGCAAGTAGCTCCAGCAGGATGAGGCAAATCCATGGATACCACACAGCAAGTCCTGCAGCTATGAAGTCATGTGTGGTATCCCATCACTTCAGCCAGATGGAAGAGCCTCAGTCTGCCCCCAAACTGGGCAGATTTTTATTGATTTTGTGCCTGCCAAGCCACTGAGGGCTGCTGTGTCTTAATCAGCAAAAGGAGCAGGAATGCTGATTTTTTTTAAAGCAGTTGGATAGTTGCTCTGATAAAGCCATATAATACCTACAATATTGTAAATGATAGGAATGGGAAATAATTAAATTTAACACATGCTTTATCCCCTATATTGTTCTCTAAATAAAGCTCCAGTGTGCAAGGCAGTCACCTGGGTGAAAAAGGACACAGGACAGCAGCAATAAAACAGGATAAGGGATATAAAAGCAGGAAACTGGTAGTAAACACAAGTTACTATTTAAAAGGTTCTAAGCAGTTACTAAGGGGAAGACAAAATATAATAGCAATATCAATAGTGAATAGAGTAAGTAAAAAGGAAGGCTTTTCAAAATAAAGAGTGTTTAGGTTAAAAATATCTTTGTAAGACCAGTGTAAGAAATAAAAGTCATACCAGGATTTAAAATCAAGAAGCTCTTTCCAGCCCTGGAGAAATAAAAATGTTGTCAGTTCTAACTGGAGAGGATGAGGAAATTACATTTACTAAAATAAAATATGTAATCCTCTAGGCCAGGGGACATGAGTTCTGGAGGCAGAGAACTGACTGTGGTGTCCTGAACCAAAATTAACACCAACAATTTAAAACAAAATAAGGGTTGCACAAAAAATTGAGGTTATAAATTTGCCCCAGTACTGGATAAGGTAAAAATCATGACTTGAGTGTTATAGGTCAACTGGATTAATATTGGTTCTAAACAAAATAAAAGAACAATTGAGTTGGGACTTTAAGACAGCTAATTATTACAATGCTGATACAAATATTACACATCTGGTTTTGTGCAATTTGTCTTTTCAAACTTGCTGTGTTGTTCCATCCTGACAAACTTGCAGGCCTGGTCAGGACAGGCAGCATTTTGATGTCTGGAATTCTCCAGCTCCTTTCTCCCTAACTCTCATTAAAGGGAATAACAGGGTATTTTGCAGATTTAGCTCAGAAGTGACTCCCTCACAGAAAGCAATTTTAAGTTGCTAATGGGTAGAAAAGAAAAGGCCTGGGATGTTAGTGACTAGTTGATATTTGCTGAAGAGAATATGCAAAGTTTGCAAACGAAGCAGTATTTCAGTGTTAAGGAATAATGGGAATGATGAGCTATTCCCTGGAGGGGAGGGTTCAGCTGATGGCCTGAGTGGAGACACCCAGGGGAGCTGCTCCTGCTCCAGCCCATCCTTCCCCAGGGGAGAAGTTACAACTCCATTAATCTTCCTCCTTCCTTCCACTACATCTGCTCTGCAGAGTGACCTGGGGCACTTAATTAAATGGTCACAACTGAATGCTGATCTGCACAGTGAGGTACATTTCAGAATGAAGGCCACTCACTGTGCCCAGGAAGCTGGAGCTCTTGTGCAGAAATTAAGAAGGGGTTTGAGGTTCATTATGAATATATATCAACATTTTAACTTCACTTCAGAGTTAACTGGAGAAACAGACCCTAAGAATGAGCAACCTAAAAACGAAAAACCTGTAATCAATGCTGTGCTGGATTATCTGTGGTCTGCTGGGCTTTTTTTCTGTCCTATTGGAGGTTTTCAGAGCGTTTTCTGAGACTTCAAATTCTTTGAGTGATTGAAGTTGCTGTTTGTTAGAAGGAAGTCAAATGACACAGAAAATCACAGTTATATTATATTTCTGTTCCTGTTTGGTGCCAAATCTACAAAATTTCTCTGGAAGTGATCTGTAGTCAGTGAAGGTGTTCCCCAGAGAACAATCCAACCTCTACATTTTAAGAAGGAATTAATTATCTCCTGGTAATTGATGCTACAATAAATTGATATTTTAGAATTAGACTGCACTTTCTGGTGGCTAAAATTAGGTGAATTGGATGTCACCTGCTGTGATATAAAAGCTTAATAGTGTTTTTTTGTTCAATTTGAAATATTACTAATGTAACATTTGGATAGAGACGGGTGACACACAGGGGTGTTTTTATTTGGACTCTCTGCTGTGCTTTTCAGGGATTGCAGAGTTACCACAGCTGTATCATTATATGAAGAATTGCCACATAATTTGGGCCACACACAGAACATCACCATTAAGTGTAGTTATTAAAAGGGAGAATGACAATGGGTTTGTTGAGCAGCATCATTACTCTTAAATGCTCCCTTTGTTATCTGGGATTATCCACTGTATTTTTCTCTCAGAATGAATAACAGTTAAGATCAAAACAATTATGCCAAATGTTGAAAGTAATTGTACAATATCTACACTCAGAAACAAGATTTATGATAGATAATAAGAACATGGTCAAAATACAATTACACATACAATTTGTTTTGTTGTACATGGTTTTGTGTGACAAAAATGCTTTAATTCAAGCTTTCTTTCTTTTTCATTTTGTTTTGTTGATTTTTTTTTTAATGTCCACTACTTTGAGCATAAGCTAAATTAAGTTGTATTTACGAATTGCAGTCCACCTTTTAATGGGAATTATTCCATTCCCATATTAAGTGAAGCATGAAGGCTAATGTTTCTGCTGCTATAATTTGGAAGATCTAAAACAGGTTTGGCCAATTCTTTTCCCTTTTTTTTTGGTCTTATTTTAAGATATTCATACTGTGGAATCAATTCATCATTAATAGAATTTTTCCTGCCACAACTGTGCTCCTTTGGTACTGGGTGAGAAATTGTAGCAGAAGGAGAATCCTAATTTATGAAGGGTTAGGATTAAGGACTTGGATAATTGTTTCCTGTCTTGTCATTATGTGTGGAACAATCTGCAAAGGAGCATTTAAAATACCATGATTGCCCATTAACTGATGTTAACACGATTTCTATTTCTACCTAACCTGTACAACTGGATTTCTCATTAAAACCTGGAGAATTTTCTAGGATTTTTTGGTTGGTTTGTAGTGTTAGTTGTTGTTTCTTTTTGTTGTGTAATCTGATCTAAGGAGGCATGTAGAAATCTCTGTTACAGAAGGGATTAATGGTGCTTTTATGATCATAGCTTGCTTCCTGTCAGTGCTGTTATTCCTGTGAGCTCTTGGAGTCTGATGTAAAAATGTGTGAGCATTTAACACCATCATCCCATTACAGGGCAAGTCTCTGTGCCTTCCAAAATATGCAGAATTTTGCTGCACCTGCCTGATACTGTTTATTAACATCTCTTCTGAATTTTTGTGCTGATCCCTCCCTGCCTCACCCTCACTGGGATATCTCAAACTGGGATAAACTGGGAGAGTGCAGCTCTCTGCTGTTTTCCTGCCCAGCAGAAGTGCAGCTGGAGTTTGCACTTGAGCTTTCCCATTCCTCGTGAGCACTCTGCTGCTACCAGAGTTAAAACAGCTGCACTCCAACTGCAAGCATGAGCTTCCTGTGCTGAAAAGGTAGAAGGAACTGCTGGGAAGGAAGAACGAACTCTGGAAGTCAGAGGTGCCTTGGCAGTGCTGAACTTTAATGGAGGATGAGCTGCCTCTCTTTCTCCATGCTGAGATGCTCCATAATCTGTCTGCTCAGACTGACAGGTCTGAAAATGAATGATTTCTCCTCAGTCATGATGGATACCTTTCCCAGACATATTGTAGCATAATGGACAAATAACTTCTCTTAAAGACTTGTCATATAATTTGAAGGGGGAAAAAAATTTGTGCCCGAGACAGACATTTCTATCTATATCCTCTGGGAATAATGAGACCTTAGAGCAGAGTCTAAGGCTAAGAGTTGGTTCAAAATACTATGATGTGATGTGCCCTTATCTTCTTTCACAGATAAGACAGGCAGACTGTTTCTTGCACAGAAAATCAAAGAGCAGGCTGTAAAATCATAGGAAATAAAACCCAACAACTGAAGTCTTTCCTTTCCTTTGAAAAACATTTCTTCCAGAAATTCTCTTTTATTTTCCTCTCCTTATTCCTTGGTGACCCCCACTTACCTAAACTGCAGTGACCATAGCTGAATGCTAAATAATTCATCTGAATGTGGAAAATAGAACCCCCCATATTTAATTTCAAGCATTTCTGTGGTTATTTAGCTGTGACCTTGTGCCTGCATGAAGCACAGTGGACGTGCTGTGACCCTGACAGCAGGCTGGGGGCTGGAAAAGAGGGCACAGACCTCTGAGAGAGCTCCAGGTTGAGGAGAAACCAGCTCCAGAGCATCAGGAGGAGCTGGCTGGTGCCTCGCAGGGGTTCCAGACTCTGGAGGTGCTGGTGGTGGGCTCCAGGAGGATGTGCTGTGTCCCAGCTCCCTGCATCCACAGGAAAGGGTCATTCCATTCCATTCCATTCCATTCCATTCCATTCCATTCCATTCCATTCCATTCCATTCCATTCCATGTGCTGGCAGCCCTGCTTGGGAGGATGGCAGGGACTCTCCCTGTGAGATGCCTGGGATGTGTCCAAAGTGCCACAGCCCTTAATTCAGTGTTTTCCATCTTTGCTTTCCCATATTCCCGAATTTGTTTAACAGATAGTTTAGAAAAGGCTGAAGAATAGACACAGAGAAGATGTGATACATGGAAAAAAACATCTGAAAAAGATTGGCATCTGTCAAACATCATTAAGTACATCAAATGTGAGTGACAACAAAGCCTGTAATTTGTTTTAGATCTGCACAGGAATACATATATATTTATATATATAATTATCTGTACTCCATACAATACACTGCAAAGCATGGCATCACTCTCTGGGTGCAGGGTGCCTGGGCAGGACAATCTGCCCCTCTCCATATTTGCCTTACAGATTGCTGCCTGGAACTGATTAATTGTTTTTTGTTCATCACCAAGAGATTCCTGGTTATTTCTAAGTCTCTCAGGGCTTCACATTTGCTTCTTACTGCAGCCTCCTCTTTTTGAAGGTGCAGGAACACTGAGCTGTGGAGGATGAGACAGAGGTGTCTGCAGTGGATGAAATGTCCAGGCTGACTTCATTTTTTTGTCTAGATCGACACAGACTTCTGAGTAGGGTTTTTTTTATTTGGCAAGTACATTGGATTATCCATACAAAAAAGTCAACTGAAATTCCATAAATACATTTTGAAATTTGAAAAGAAACAGGCACAGAGGCTTTAAAAAAAAAATTGTTATTTTGAAATAGCATCTCATCTAAAGCTGGCTAAAACTAAATAGCAGGTTTTAAGGTTAAAGTATATAGCTAAAAACAAAGGTTTGTTTGACTCAAAACAACATCTGTTGTTTGTTCTAAGCAAACTAGAAATTGATTGACCCAGAATTGATTAAAAATTGTAGTCTCTCACCAAGCCAAAAACTAATAACATTTTTTTCACAGATCTAGTGAAGTACATCTTAACATTATAAACTGAAATATCTGAGCTCTATGTGAAATCATATTACAAAATCCCTATTGCCATTTATGAGGAAAATTGCTGTTTGCAGCCCCTAACCACTTCATATATGTCATTTCTCTGGAGATAATATGATTTTTATTTACTGGAAAAGTGTCTCTGATGAACAGACTGTAATTAATTAAATACATTAGTCTGTTTTGTTTAAAGTATAGACCAGACTTACAGGATGGATCTGTTTCTAATAGAGAAGATGTGAGTGGTCCTTGGCCAGACTACTTTAAAACACAACAAAACAAAACAAACAAACAAACAAAAAAAAAATAGAAAACCTAAAGCAAAACAAAAATGAAACAAACCAAGAAACAAAGAGATTGGAAAAAAGCATTTAATTCATGTTTTTTTTTCTTCCTTCACTCACTGTTTAGTCAAAATAATCTTCATTTCAAAGGGTTTCTTGCCTGATAGGAAAAAGAAGAATTCTAAGTGGATTCTATCCATCATCTCCCAGCCCAGGACCATGATTCTCACTGATGTCAAAATCCTTGATACCTGAATTTTCCTGGAGTGTTTCCTACAGTGTTAACTGGGATGCAAACAGGGTAAGGCCAGAAGTTTCAGGTTTTGCTGCCTAATTCAAGCCCTTCATTTCAAGGCTATTTGAAGGTTTAGAAAACTTAGCACTGGATATCTTTAGCAAGGGACACACTGGGAATTAAAAAACTTGAATTTCAGCTTTTATTGTTGGTACTTAAGTGATGGTGGAATTGGAGTCCCCAGATTAAATCATTGACCACGATTCTCACTAAAAGTCAATATTTATGGAAATTAATGCATTCTGGGATTTGAGAAACTGAAGCATTACCCTGTGCACAGAATAGCATTGTTTATTTCTATGGCATAGACATCAGTATTGTAATAGCCCCACTGAGGTGAAGTACCTTAATTATACCTTCACTGTTTTCCAATGAACTGTGTAAATCTCTGAAAAAAAAAAAAAATTTTTTTTTTCTTTTTTTTTTTTCATAAAAATGGAAAAACCATTCCTACAAATGTAAACGTGACTACAAATCTTACATAAATCTGTTTATACCACCGATTTTTTCTGAGCTTCTGTGGCTAAAATGAGTTAACAGAAATGCAAACCAACTCTGATGGAGGACAAAAAAGCCAAGTGACCGTGGTTGCTCTGGTAACAAATTGCCTTTCTCTGTGAGTGTGTGCAGGAATGCATGAATATGAGAGGGATATCTGTGCATAGCTCACAGCATATTTGTACACTTCCATTTGGGTGTGTGTCCTTCCCTCTCCCAGATCACATCCTCCCTTACCCATGGATCTGTGTGGGTTTTCTCCCCTTTAAATTCCATTAATCATCCTTGTAAATGGAATGCTTCCCTTGAGTGACATTTTTTTTTTTTTTAATGTTAAAATTATATTATATTTGATTTGAAAAGCAACCTAATTAAGGTAGGCTTCCTGTAAGCTATTTAAGTCTCATCTCCCCGTGGAATGGTGGAACATTTAGAAAAATAATGAATTACATCTTATATAATCTTTATTGCTGCTTTTTAGAATGAATAATATATTCAGTTTGGGTTGAAATAACATATCCCTAAGGTACAATCCGTTTCCACAAATTAGATTGGTCCCTCACATACAAGATTATTAAGCATGAAGAAGAAAGTTATTGGGTTCCCTGTGCCCCCTAGGAATAGAATTTTTCCCTTCACATCTGGGCTTTAAATGTAGCCCAATTCAAGACAAATCTGGTAAACAATTAAAAGAATGGTGAGTTGCTTGGACTTACCTGTTCACCTCATTATTTAAAATTCTCCTCCTTTCTATTTTAAAGATGTGATTGATGTGTACAGCTCAAAGGGAAGCACAAAGAACAGAAATACTGCTGTGATTCCCTGTTTCTGTAGGTTCTGGGTGTAGTTTTAGTTCTCTTCCTAACTTTACCCATCTTTTAGTTGATTAAAAATCTCTGTGTGATTCACTCTGATTGTCAAGGAAGGTTTGAGTTATTATTTCCAGACCAAAATGGGATAACTGTATTATGAAGTGGAGAGAAACATGTTCAACACAGAGTTACCATTAAATAATTTATGTCTGATAGTTCCTCTGGAAAAGACTTGAATAACGAGTTATGTGATGAATCATGGAAAATGATTTGCAAAGGATGGAACAAAAGGATTTTGTAAAAAATCCTTGCCTTAGATAGTCTCATGGTTCTCAGTTGTTCTCTCTAAAATTACATTAAATAATCATTTGTTTCTTTTTCCTGAAGGTGGAGGTATATATTTTTTCCAAGTCACTTTAATAGGTTGAGAAATACAAATACTACTGCTCAGAGCTAAAAAATCCCCTCTAATTTATCTTAAAACCACAGCTCTATTCTTGTTTATACTAAATAAGTAACCTAGTAAAATGAAAAGTAGATTGTGCAGATTTCCTGTCATACCTGTTGAATCTGTTAAAGCATTTGAGTTGAAGCAGTGAAAATATTATACAGTAATTTTTCAAGTGTGTTGATAACTATATCTAATGGTCCTGCCGAACTGGAACCTTAAAATTAGCTACATTTGAAAATAAAATCAACATGAAAATAATCCTTCTTCAACTTTTTTTTTTTTTTCCCCAGAGTTTTCTGCCTTTTTAACTATTAAATATCTCTTTAGATTAGTTTCCCAAAGTTATATTAGCCTGTACTCTGCTAGTACCTGAACTAAATTCTATCCATCCAATCTGTTCCATGTTAAAAGAAGTTTGTCCCACTCTGGTTTCAACTGGCATAACAAAATGGATGTAGCTAGATTTCTAGATTATACAAAACCTGAGGCAGAGGCTGGCTAAGATTTTAAACCCTAATTTTATCCAGCCTTGTATCTAGATTAAAAGATGTGCCTGGTAGGAGCTGGAAAGATTCATCATAAGTGAGATTTTACGTTGTTGTTGCCATCTCAGCCAGGAAAGAGAGATTTTAAGTGAGGTAAAGCTACAATTATAAGCTCATTAGAATTTTAACTTCTTTCCAGATCAAAGCAATGGACACATAAACCTTGGGGTTTTTTATCTTCTTTTCCACCTGGAACAAAATGAGAGGAGGTATGAACTGACAAAACTTCCTTCCAATAAAAGATATTCTGATGGATAGAGAGGTAAAAACGAGCTGGGAGGCTGTGGCTCTGCTGCTTCCTCCTTTTCCTGCAGACCTGCTCACAAAAGTGAAGGCATGAGGAGGTCAGACTCCCAAATCTGAGAAATCACATGGACTCCACTGGTTACTGCTTGGGAGGAGAAAACTCACAGTGGTGTCACAGTTCTTCAGCTGAAATACTGTAGAAATGGAAAGGACAGATAAAAAAAGGTAGAAATAGGGTTTTGTGCAGAAGGATTTTACATTATCTGGTACATGGATGCTGTGACCTATATACCAAGGAACTGTATGTCCATTCTTGATAGATAAAAGCATTTTAACCCTGTGGCCAGACCCTACATATTTACCTATTTCATGCAGCAGTAAATTAAGCTCGGTCTGTAGCTGGAGTGCACACATCAGTATAGAACAACAGGATGATTTATACCTCTCCTCTTTCTGTGTTTGAACATGGATTTGCTTTTCCTTTGGATTTTTTTTTTTTTTTTTTTAAAAGATTTCACCGTTTTTTA